>JBBPRA010000261.1:0-35315 GCA_038092775.1 Boletus rubescentipes | reverse complement strand
CACTCCCGGTCAAGGAGATAAACGAAGAAGACTCGGATGAGGAGTTTGACGACGTAGAGAGCGGAGACAGTACGGAAGAGAGCCCCGTCAAGGATGAAATGGATGTGGACTATGGGTCGTCAAAGGACGCAAACGGTCCGCTCCTCGGTGCACTCATAGTTCTCGTCAATCTGATATGCACCATGAACTAGCCACTAAGGAATCACATAAAGCCCAGCGCGTATTACAAGAACAACGAAAGGCCTCAAAACCCCACTCTCAGCTCATCGCCAGTGCGAAACGAGTCTGGTCGCTGGCCCGTCAAAAAAACATCGCACAGACAGAACGCCAGAAGCACGTCCGAGATCTGCTGGACATTGTGACGGGAAAAGTCAAGGAAATTGTACTCAAGCACGACGCCAGCAGGATCATACAGACTATCGTCAGGTATGGGGGTCAGAAGGAAAGAGACCAGGTCGCGGGAGAGCTCAAGGGTCACTATAAGGAGTTGGCTCAGAGCAAGTACTCCAAAGTGAGTATCACTGTCCAAGCGTCACTGTCATACTCAAACTCTAAATCTGGCCTCAAGTTTCTGGTTACGAAACTCATCAGGTTTTGTCCAATGCACCGCGTTTCGATTCTGCTCGAATTCCAGTCACATGTTCTCAAACTCTTGCTACATCGGGAGGCTTCAAGTGTGCTGGCTGACGCGTTTGAATTGTATACAAACGCTTACGAGCGCTCAATCCTGCTGCGAGATTTTTATGGGAAGGAGGCTGCACTCTTTTCCACTAGTCGAGGAACGGCTCAGGATATCGAAACCGCAAAAAAGGGACTCCGTGGCCTGCTTGACGGCGTAGAGGGTGACAGGCGCAAACGCTTACTTGCAGCTCTGAAGGAAAGCCTAACGACAATGTGGGTATATCATCTTCGCGCCATCAGTTGGACTTTAACGCTGCGCAGATTTAATAATCCTGACAAAGGAACCGTTACACACGCCATTGTGCATCGCGCATTGTGGGAACTTCTAAACGCAGTCGATAGTATCGAAGAAGAATCAGAACAAGAAAAACTGCGCAGAGAAATCTTTGAAAGGTTAGTTGTTGAGCATGTGTGCGCGGACCAGCGCGCTAACAGTTATGCAAGTTGCCAAGATATTCTAGCTGAGATGGTGCACACCAAGGATGGGAGTAGGGCCGTGCGCGAATTCATTGCTCAAGGAACGGCAAAGGTTGGTCCCTTGGTTTGAGTACTATTGCACGTCAAACCTACTATTTCAGGATCGGAAACATATCATAAAAGTGATCAAGCCTCATGTTGAACGGATGTGCGCAGACGACGAAGCCCAACTAGTGCTATTTACGGCACTCGACGTTATCGAGTATGATTTCTGTTCCACTTCCGTGGACAACCTTTTGATAAAATCCACCAGCGACACAAAACTCACCGCAAAATCCCTCGTATCTGACATAACGTTGCATACCAATGCGCTCGCAACGAGTCCCCAAGGCAGACGATCCCTGTTCCATCTTATAGTACCACGCTCACGAAGACATTTCACTCCCGCGCAAATCGCTGTGATAGCCGAAACTGACGGCGTACGTGCAAAGACAAGCAAAAAAGACAGTGCGATCAGGGAGGGTGAGATACGGAAAGCGGCCAGCGAGGGACTTCTCCAGTTTGTGGCAGAGAACGGCGCCGAGACAGCAAGAGATACCGGTGGAAGCTTGCTTGTCCTGGAGATCATGCTGTATGCCGAAGGAGGTCAATTTTCTCTTCTTCCCTTCATCTTTATGTGGTAGCCTGACGCTCCCACAGACAAGTCACCCGCAATGAAAGCCCTCGCCGAGGCTCTCGCGTCCCCTTACCCGTCGGAAGATCCTTCACGGCCGCATCCTATCGATCTCCCTCATACCTCTCGCATGTACAAAAGTCTGCTCCAGGGCGGACATTTCTCTCATTCGGAACGATCTGTTGTACGCTCGCCCGCGTTCTCGTCATTGGAATTTGCGTCGGTATTTCTCTCGATCGTCGGGAGGGATACGACGATCGCGATTGCTCAGGGCGATGGCGCCTTCGTCGTCGCAGAGCTCTTGGAGCGGATACATGAAGAGGGTAGCGATAATCAAAAGAAGGAAGTCAGGAGTTGGTTTGACGACTCTTTCGTGGCTCGAATGAGGGACAGTGAGGCAAAGGGTAAGAATGTTCTAGTAGAGAAGATTAAGGCTCTATCGTAGGCTTGCATCGAGGTTAGTCTATATCAAAAGCACTGCCAAGGCATACCCTTGCTTGACGCTATGCCATTGTAAACCCTGCAAAGGTGTAGAACGTTCCGAGTTTGGGTCAAGTTGGAATTATCTTTCCCTGGGTCAATCGAGCAGGGTGACAGCCTACGCTTGGTTTATGGAGTCGGCGAATGTTGTGAGCTGCTGGTATCCAAGTCGAAATGGGTACGACTTGGCAGAGTTTAGTTGACCGATCTCTATCCGTGCACTTTCAAAGTACTCTCGGTACTTTTTCCTGCGGGATATCGGATTTCGCTAGCCCGGTGGCACCATCAACATATCCGTGAAATGGAGTTCTTCTGCATCCTCACTGAGTGGGTAGCGATCTGGGTGATATTACATGTTGCAGGCTGCCTCGCCTCGCCGTGTATCGACTATGTGAGTTACAGTAAATGCGTCACTGAGTGGCACTTCAAGATGGCTGCGGAGATTCTTTCGCATTCTTAGATCTTACACGGATCGTCTAAGAACCGTGCCACTCGGCAATCAGTCCCTGAGAGACAAGCAACATGGCTACTAATGTTGTGTAGCGATAGCACGAGTCGGACAAGAGGGAAGTCGACGCCTGCGACAGCTGCTAGCCATGGTTATTGAGAAAACACACGAGATGAAGAGTCAATCGTCTACAGTGGACCGGGTATAATCCTGCGTCTCGAATTGACTAAGGAATAAGATATATAGTCTTGTCAATGGTCCTGGGGCCAAATACTGATCCATAGTAAAGTACGAAGGGGGGGGCGGGTAAGGTAAGTCGAATCCAATAAATCGCGAAAATGAGAGTAATTGTACGTGTCCATAGGAATAGACACGCCCGTGAACGAGTTGACTGCGAGCTGCAGGTGTTGTAAGACACGAATGGGTAGTTCGTTCAACCTCTTCAGTCTGCAGTGCGCTGTGCAAAGTAGAGAAAGGAATATGAGTTCGTTGACACAAGTTATGGGAGAAAACAAACCTTATAGGCCGTTGGCTCCGGTCCATAACGCTGGGTTTCCGGCGATATGACGCCCAAGAAAGAGGAAAGAGCTTGCTGAAGGGGATCGCCTTCCAGGCCTCGGGCTACTGGGCTGGCGAAGACGCCAACAGCAGTGAAGAGGACAAAGGCGGTCGCAAAGAAATGCATTGTAGCAAGAACAGCGAAGGTATTGAAGGAATGTGATGGAATGCCAGAAGTATTCGAGCTGAGTTGAGGGGTTTATATACCTCGATCTGGGCACACTCATGGAATCCGATACAAGTACACGTGCTTGGTGTGGATGTAATTGAAACGGTAGAGCTCAAGGATGAAACGGCCTGCCAACATCGGCTCTCTCCTTGACCCTTGTACCTGTAAGGTTACACGTGCTGGCGAATAAATTGACCTTGACTCGGGATAGGAAAAGGAAGAACTTACAGTCATATGATGGGTTACTAGTAGGTTGATAATCTTCCACGGCCACTGCCTCGGTGATCGACTTGAAGAAGTGGTATAGGAGTATACCAGTCAATATTCGCGGAACGGGGAATAAGAAATCCATCAACTGGTCAAGAATTCCTAGTATGCGACCTACTACTGTAGCATTTCTAGCAGTTCGCGTATGATGTTCCCTGTCATTACAGTCACCGTGGAAACTGGAAAATGACTCGACACAAACCATGGTTAGGCTACAATCGTACCCGTGCAATCCGAACAGGGTAACCACAATCTAACTTGATGATGATATAAAACTGAGGAAATTTGACCTCGGACAACCATATCCGCGTCACAGTCAGACCTACACAAGTCTGGATCGAGTACTTCACGTTGGAGATCTAGGGCTGAGTTGAAAGATAGTTAATAGAGCTAACCAGGTTTGTCAAAATGGTGGATGGCCGATGGTTGCGATGCAGATACAATTGACCGAGTCCAGTTAAATTATCATAGGCTCCCGTCTCGGATCCGAAATCCGAGGCCTCGTTTAGATTGCACGGGTACAGTTACATAGTATGGTTCGTGTCGAATTACTAGTATTTTCCGGTTTCCTCGGCGACTGTTGGGATGTCAGGGATGTCAACCTCATCACCCGATTCGTTCTGGACTCACTGCATAGTCAGAAATATCACAAATATGTTGCATACCTGACGATCATGTTTGGTGGTCATGTCCCCTGTTTCGACCAGTGGTTGTCCGACTACCGGGTGGAAACAGCGGGTCCACCTTGTGGTTTTCGTGGTCCATTAGGTGCGCCGATTGTTTGATCAGTCCGGTCGTATGAGGGAATTTGAAATTGAGTTTGTATTCAGGCGCATTTCACTCATACTGTCAGCATGCATGTTGCATGATCTGGTGGTACCACATAACCTCCAATAGCTTACCCCTGGACCAGGAAGTCATCATTTCACGCAGCACGATCATGACCGCTACTAGTAGTCTCGTTCGCGACGTTCACGGAATGATGGGCTCCTTGACTGTCAGTGAGCTTTCGGAATATGTGTCGGATGTGAAAAGGTATGGGTAATATCCAGTTGCGCATTGACAGTCGTGTCCTCAGAGAGTGAGTTTCAAGTTGGGGCTCCGACTCGTCACATTCAATGAAGCCACGTTGTGACCGTCCCTTCGAAGAGTACTCATCTGAGTCATCAACTCTATGCAGATTGTTTGCGAAACACACCAGTTCTTCGGAACCACTTCTGTGTCCATAACCGTTCAGACAAAAAAATCTGCAAGGTTGGACCGCAATCGTAGCTCCCCACCTGGTTTCTTACCGCTCAGGCTGTCCAGTCTTTTTTGGCCTGTCTGCCTGGTAGTCACCCAATCAATATAAATAGATCGCCCTCTTCGTTCCTGGGATCCGCACGAAATTATTAATACAGTGAGTGGTAATGATACCTTGTGCGCGTGGTGCTGCGTGCAGATCCTGACTTGGCCGGACTCTCCGGGAAGCGACGCACTTTTGGCAAACTCAGTAAATTCATAGGAAGGTATCCGAATCTCAACGCGAGGATCCTCTTATCTACCTTCCTCTTTGCCTCAGGCTTGCCTCTGACTGCGGAGAAACTCCGTGACAAAACTGGTCCGATGATCTATCTCTGTGGGAATTCCTCCAAAGAATCAACCACTACAAGAAAAATGTCCTGGGTAGATCTTCGATGGGAAAGATTAAAACTCGGCGACACCATATCACGAAAAATTTGAACTTAGAGTGGATGTCGAAGCTCTACGTACCCTATGTGTTTTCTTCGTCCCAAGCATTGAAGGTTCACAGAATGAGCTTTAGCTCGAGTGGCCTTGACTCGGAGTCACAACCCCAAGTTAAAGTTGCGTGTATTGTAAGATTGATGTACTGAGTAGCAATATTATTATATTCTAGCGACGCTCAATGCGTTCTTTCCTTTTTCGCGCTCCGATCGGAGCTACGAAGACATGTACACCCTTTCTTCGTCACATCGGATGCGGTGTCAGAAGACTTCCACTACTACTCCATTGCAGCTACTAGAACACGTTCTTCATCACTGGTACCAGCTGGTGCGTCCTGCCACCCTCGTGTAATGGCGCCCGGGGGAGACATGTCGACATTCGAGTCGGCCCGCGGCTGAGAGCAGCTTTCGAAGGTTATGATGATCATAATTCACTACTGCCTTCGTGGCGTGGCAACTGAGCACTTCTAGTAACCAAGCACGTCATCCTTCGCGCTCAAGTCGCCACCTGGCAAGACACAAATATATAATATATTGACATTCCCAGGACCGAAAATGGATTACTTCTTGGGCGCTAACTCCGTTGCGTCTTACTTTTCTCCTCACCATGTCCTCAGAGGAAGGTAAATTCGACAACAAGAGCAACGGCGACGTGGGACACGTCTTCCAAGTCGAAACAGAGGACGTCTACGACGAGCCTGCCCTCGATCCAGTCTATCAAGCCAAGGCACGGATCCTGAACGATGCACTGCAAGATATTGGCATGGGAAAATACCAGGCAAGTCCACGCTTTCATTCTTCTTTGTGCACCTCCCTACCAGTGCTCCATGTCGCGTTCGGCGATGGTTGACTAACATCTAGTCCGCTTAGTGGTTTCTGTTTGTTGTCGCTGGTTTTGGTTGGCTATCGTGAGTGTTTTGATAAGTCGTCGAACTGGGGCGCTGATACGTGGGAGCCCAGCGATAACCTTTGGCCAGTGAGTTACGGCTTGGCACTGTGGCAACAATGATCACCGATAGGCGTCAAATGGTGCTCTAGATTGTTACCGGTCTGATCCTGAGTCCTGTCGTGTACGAGTTTGACGTCGAGGGGCCATTCCTCAAGCTCGCTCAGAACATTGGCCTGCTCGTTGGAGCTGCCTTCTGGGGTGTCACATCAGATGTTTGGGGTCGTCGGTGAGGTGTATTTCGATGTTGTATTAGATGGTCTTCTGACATTCACCTAGATGGGCGTTCAATTTGACCCTCCTCATCACGGGAGTTTTCGCAATCGCGGCTGGAGCCTCACCGAATTATACCACCCTCTGCTCACTCACGGCAGTCTGGTCGATTGGTGTGGGTGGTAATTTGCCAGTGGACTCTGCAGTGTTCCTCGGTTCGTTTTTCCATTTTCGTTTCATCTATGTGCACCAACTGGAACCCTTGCTGCCAGAGTTTATCCCCGCTTCCCATCAATACCTGCTCACCATACTCTCTATCTGGTGGGCTTTCGGACAATTGCTAGGAAGTCTGGTATGTGTAGATCTGGGCTTTAAGCCAATCTAGTCACAGGTTATTTGAATAGGTCGCCTGGCCACTCCTAGCTGATTTTTCATGTGCGGCTCCCCCAGCGCCTTGCCCAAGGTCTTCCAATGAAGGCTGGCGCTATTTCCTTTATACCATGGGCGGTCTCATGATGCTGCTATGGGTTCTACGATTCTTTGTGTTCAATCTCTACGAAAGTCCAAAGTACCTGATGGGTCGTGGCAGGGACGAATCAGCGGTTGAAATCATCCACAAAGTCGCAGCTTACAATGGCAAGACGAGCAATCTCACCGTGGAGCACCTCAAGAGTGCTGAGAAGTTGGGGAGCAGTTTGTCGGAGAAAGAGGTCAAGATGGATGTGTCAGCTGCCGCTGCTGTGAAGAGAAAACTTGCCATATTTGATGCGAGCCACGTCAAGCCCTTGTTTGCGACTCGGAAGCTAGCATACTCGACTAGCCTGCTGATTATCCTGTGGGGTAAGCTATTTTGTTTTACCTCTGGTCGTAGCTAGGATGGTTGAAATCGGATCATCATGCAGCGCTTATTGGTCTGGCTTTCCCATTGTGAGTACAAGTTCGTCTGTAACGTGCTTGGTGCTCAGTCTAGCATTAGGTACAATGGCTTCGTGACATACTAGTGGGTTACACCATCGTTATCTTCTGAAGTGAGTATGGCTGATACGCTCTCACTAGCCTGCAAAGCAGAGGAGCAGACTTTGGCGATAGCTCCGTGTATATCACATACCGTAACGTCAGTGACCCAGTCGTCACAGACTTTTCAAACCACTGATTCCAATCCCAGCAAATCATCCTGAGCGTGATCGGTGTTCCTGGTGCCCTCATGGCAGGGTATTGCGTTGAGTTACCATACCTCGGACGCCGTGGTACCCTTTCCATATTCACGAGTATGTGCCATGCAAGAGGTTTTGTAGACGTCGTATTAACCGAGTTACTTCAAGTCCTCACTGGCGTATTCATTCTTGCGTCGACGACGGCACGCACGTCGAACGCACTGCTTGGATGGAATTGTGGATACAGCTTCACGAGCAATGTGATGTACGGTGTGTTGTATGCCGTGTCGCCCGAGTTGTTCCCAACGAGGGACCGGGGGACCGGAAATGCCATTGTAGCGAGTGCAAATCGTATATTCGGAATCATGGTGAGTGATTTGCAAGAGTGGTCGACCCGGGCCGATCAAGACCAGGCTTTGAAACTGACTTGACTTGGCGGTGGCGTAGGCACCCATCATTGCATTGTATGCCAACTTGAATACATCCGTGCCGATCTGGGTGGCTGGTGCAATATTCCTTGTAGCAGGGTTTGTTGCGTTGTTGTTGCCATTCGAACCTCGCGGCAAGGCAGCGTTGTAGTTTTTGAAAAGTCTTGTGGACCTCAACAATTTTTGTTCACGATCTTGTACTAGCCGCCTTGAGTTATCTTATGCCTGAGTGGTAACTGAGAGCATGCGAAAACTGGAAAGTGCCATTAAGCTACATAGTCTATGACACTCTGGTGTTATCACACGAAGTGATTAAACGATTGTGAGGGTGTCCTGGGTAATCACTGGCACTGATTGCATCCCAGAGTTATCCCCCAGTATCATGCTATCTCTGGCGATCGCGGTCGAGTCCGGGCAATCATCAGTCCGCGTCAGTCCGATAGGACCACTTGGATGCGCAAATTGGTACACGGACGGAAGCTATTTCTTCGATGGGCGGGAAGATGTGATTTGGACTGGTGTAGCTGATGAATGCGATGTATTTGAACACATACTTGTGTGAGCCGGGAAGCACCGAGGTTGTAATTTGCCCTGATAGAATGTATTGGGTACAAGGTACTACAATGTAAAGAACGTTAATCTCTTTAGATGGAGCTACGGCAGTTCATGTAACTCGTTACTCCTGCACACGGCGGAGTACAACTTGTACAACCAAAAGTACAATGATCCATACGTACGCGGATGTACAGCGAAAGACAGCTAATAGTTTTTGTCTTTTGAACACTCCATCGCTATGAAGAAACGGTCAGCAACTCGAACGAAAAAACGACTCTGTGATGACGCACGATTGTAATGTAGGAGCTTCTCGATCAGATCGACGTGCGTTAGCACCATACGACGACAGCAATATCTCTTCAATTGCAACTCGTCAAGAGCGTCTCTGCGGTCCAGTGTGAAATTGGGTCCTAAGGCCGAGGGCAGAGTAGCGGATGCCTACCCTTCGCTCATATCATTTGCGAGCAATTCTAGATATGCGTTCCATTTGTCACCGATGACTTTTCCGCATGTGAAGCACCTGACTAGAATGATCTACAAACCAATTGTCGGATCGTTGGGTCGAGTGTGTTTGTTGACGCATCATGGTTGTTGGTCTTCAACACGATAGACGCATAGTTACAAGCACGTAACCTCAGAACCTCCAGCCTTTTTCTTATAGGCAGTCCGTCCATTCCTGGTGGGGTACTGTAGTAAGACTATATATCGGAGTTTGAATTGCACTTAAGTGGACTTACCTTTTTTGGAATGATATTCCCATTGCTCAGAATGAGATATACTCAGGCTGTTCAGCAGGTTGCCCACTAGGAATGGACGGACTGCCTTTTCTTACGACGAATCTACGTAACGAGATACCCGACAAAGTTAAATGAACACGACATGCGAACCCGACGGGGCTTGTTGCTACAGCGTGCGTTGTTACTCAAATCGATGATTATCGTTATCAAGTACTGAACGTTATTTCGCCTCCAACCGATCGGCGCAAATCTTTGTGCTGCTCCGAATAGTGCCTCCAAGTGACCGGGCTTGACATGGTTGGCCATTCTCACCAATGAATAGAACTTCAAATGCCGCATGGAGAAGCAAGTGATGGGAGCTGTGTCGTTCAACGACCTCGAAGAAGCTGTGGTTACGTGGGATCACTAATGAAGCTGACATCCGTTTGTAATCCATCGTTTCTGGAACCTTGAATCGGCCCATAGATTGCGTGGCCTGTCTTCCTCGATGCCGTTGTATTGCTGAAGTAAGTCACCTTTGGGCCGATAAAATCGCCCGATTATCGCAGACGTATAGACCAACACTTTTACCCACTCCATCTACAGCATGGCAGAATCCAAAGTCTGGTTCAGTAGGTTGATCTCTGCATTTGATTCTACCTGATGTTGACTCGCCTTCAGTCACAGGTGCTTCATCTGGCTTCGGTCGCATCTTGACCGAGTATCTCCTGAAACAAGGGCACAAGGTTGTCGCTACCCTCCGCAAGCCAGAGATGTTATCCGATCTCGTTTGCCAATATCCGTCCACCAATCTCGTCGTCGTCAAATTGGACGTTACGAAGCATGCCGAGATCTCTGCAGCGTTTGCCAAGGCTCAGGAGGCATTTGGCCGTGTAGATGTCGTCTTCAACAACGCAGGGCAAATGACCAACGGGGAGATAGAATCCGTCGATGATCAGGATGCACGAGCAATGTTTGAAATCAATTTCTGGGGCGCTTCACAAGTCAGCCGGGAGGCAGTGCGATTCTTCAGAGATGTTAACCAGCCTCAAGGCGGCAGGCTCCTTCAAGTGTCATCTGGAATGGGCATCAAGAGTGTCGCGTGTTACGGACATTACAGTGCCTCGTAAATTCCTTCTTTCATCAGGTTGCCATCCAGGCTCAAACTTTATCAGGAAATTCGCTCTCGAGGCATTGACCGAGGCACTTGCAGACGAGTTGGACCCTGCTTGGAACATCAAGGTAAGATCGACTGACTTTGTCTCTGCATAAATGGAAGCTGAATGTACACAGATCACCATCCTGCAACCTGGACCGTTCCGCACAGAGATTGCGGTGGCCAACCGCAATGTTGTGCCTCCCCATCCCGCGTACACAAATCCCGAGCTGGCAGGTTCTAAATGGCGCGCGGTTTTCCAATCAGGTGGTATCGCGGATGGCGACCCCCAGAAAGCTTGCATAGCATTTGAGAAAGCCTCCCGACTGGAAGATCCCCCAATTCGGCTTCCTCTTCACAGAAGGGTACTTGGCATGGCGAACGGAAAGGGAAAGAATTTGATAGAGACTGCAGAGAAATACAAAGACTGGTCCGATGACCTATATCTGTAACTTACGAAGGCACGACTTGTTTCTGAGTCAAGTGGGAATCGGTAGTGGTGGAAGTACATACATAGGTACTATGTGTCACGTGTGCAAGTCCTACATCAATGTTGTTGCGCCTGTTTAATTTTGGATGGTTACGACCTTCCGGATTCCGGTACTCACCAGCTTGAGCCCGAACGCCCAACCACCCCGGCTAAAGCAGTTCGCAACAGGTTTGTCTGTGCACATTTCGTTACGGGTTTTTTTGACGGGGTTTGCACCCAGGACAATGTCCACGGTTGACGATGGCACTAGCTCAGTATCTGACACACTCTTGCGCTCATTCGCCATGATCATATTCTCAGAAATAGGCGACAAAACATTTCTCATTGCAGCTATCCTTGCAATGCGTCACCCTCGCCTCTACGTGTTCGCAGGCGCTTTCAGCTCTTTGTTGCTGATGTCCTTGCTATCCGCCGAAATGGGCCATCTTCTCCCAAAACTGGTTCCCAAGGAATGGATTCAGATCGCCGCGGGCGTGCTTTTCTTGGTGTTTGGATCCAAAATGATGATGGAAGCACGAGAGATGCAAAGTGGGAGTGACAAAATTCAAGAGGAAATGCGAGAAGCGGAGGAGGAGATCGAGAGTGACGCTGCAGAGATGGGAACTATGGGATCGAATGGTCACTCCATTCCCTTGGAGCGTCTCGAAGAAGGCGAAGCGTGTGCTCCGCCAGCGCACCCTCGAAAGACGACAAAATTCAGCATTACGGATGGGGCGCGCAACTTTTGCAATCTTGTCTTGGGGCCTGTCTTTGTCCAGTCGTTCCTCCTCACATTCCTGGGAGAATGGGGCGATAGGAGTCAGTTTGCAACCATCGCACTGGGCGCAACGCACGTGGGTGTATCTCAGGCACTTGGTATGATGCATTGATAGACTCACGCACTCTTACTTTTTAAAGAACGTGTATCTCGTGACGCTAGGAACGGTCATTGGTCACACGGCTTGCACAAGCCTAGCTGTCATAGCCGGTCGGTATGTCTCAACCAAGATATCCGTCAAGCATGGTTGGTATTCAAGTACTATTTTCCGCCGTCTTTTTCTCACCCGCGCTGTCTCCACTCCTCAGTCACTTTCGGAGGCGCTACGCTTTTCCTAATCTTTGGCGTAATTTATCTGTTCGATGCTCTTGCAAGGTCTGCGGAAGAACTTCCAATACCAATCGCCTCGGACCAGGCTTCTACAATATGATATCCGGCATGGACTCTGCTATGATACCATTTATGTATTCCTAGCTATCTACACTTGAGTGCTACTCTTTGTCTGTACCCTGCTGTTTTTGACCACTCATCGGGGGTATAGGCAATGCCATAGGATGCTCGTTATTTCAGAATCAATGCGGCCACGTGGCACACCTACCGGCATGATTCCCACCAAATACACGAGCACGTACCCAGACCATTGTGTGCGCACGCGTGCTCACAAGTTCAAATGCCCTATTGTGCACTACTACAAGTATAATTATAAGTACATCGGCCCTCACTCTGAAGGGTCGAAAGCGGGTATCGCATACTGTTTCGATATCAGCTGTAGGATGGCATCTGATAAGAACTTGAACTTGATGTATTCCGCGTCTTCAGCATGAATGTTCTCTTTGAAGCTTGTCGCAGAAATGTCTTCAGCCGCTGAAGTGTATCACTGGCACTGGGACAAGCCGATTTTGAAGGCACGACGTGACATGACTCTGGGTTGGCAGAATCCTACTAGGCGCACGCGGACCGTCAGATGGCCAGAGAATATGATAAAGACTTGGTATAAGAATGAGTACAGGTGCGATGAATGACTACAGGATAAGTTGTCAAAGGTAAAGTTTTGCGCTCCAAACCACCTCGTAGGCCAAGGGGTGAGTTCCTGTAGGCTAGTCAAAGGTCGCAATCTTCATCTGACCCGCAATGTTGTTGTTTACGTGACTCCCATGCCATCCTAGATAGATGGGAACCCCAGTTACAGTGAAATCTTGAGTCAGGCCGTTTCCATGTCCGAGTCCGTCGGTCATGCATCATGTGTGGGTTATTTTGCTTGTCGCAGCGGTCATCGCGATGCACATACCATGGTTGATGGTCTCGCTGCAGCGCTCCTCACGGCCCGGGTTGCGTTGGCCTTCACTAAGACGGCAGCGATGAATCAGCCTAGACTCGTTCTTTCCGCACTTTACCTTCTGCCATTTCTGCAACTCTCTTCATCAGGGTCTCCAAGCACTGACATTGCCTTCAACACATAGTGAGTGTCTGTACCCAGGATTTCCGGCCCTACAGAGGGCCAGAGGAAGGCGTCAATAATAACTCAGTTGGATGGATTTTGTGAGGTTCGTCGCCGGCATCATTGTCCCGTAATTACTACTATTGATAGGCAACGTAAAGACTGCCAGGGAAAGCCTTCGTCAGTCGCCTGCTAGTAGTGGAGCACTCAACTTGGCAGATGCACGTACTTGTAGGATTACTTGTCAGGGTACGTGACCCGGACACATTGCGATATCGATATTATCAATATTATTTCATCATGCAAGACGTTCATAGTGGATCGATATCCATCAACGAGTCCGCCAAGGGACTCGCGTTGGCATGCATATCTTCCCCTTTCGCATGGTTGTCTTACGTCCGCGTGGTCACATTGACCTTTCACATACCAAAGTGTGATATGCCCTTGCAGATTGACATCTTGCTTATTCTCGCATGGTTTCCCTGAGGCCTACGACCACGCAAGATCTCTTTCAGGACTACTACGATCGGACGACCCTTACGTGTCATGCGTAGACACCATGGAATTCCCCTCAAAGGTCAGCGGTTGCTGGTATCATAGCACAAAGCGTTGCACTACAGGTGAGATACAAGTAATGAACGGTGCCACCAATGTTTCTCATTGATATGTACGTCGTCGTGCCATCTTTCTACAAGTCGAGACTGATCAATGTATGATGACCTCGAACAGGACCGTGGAATATATTTTGAAACTCACATCTCACGTTCAGGTAAATACTGCGTCAGCATTGGAAGTAATGCTACTGGAATAGTCGTCCTCCAATCAGGACTCTCCAGTAACATGCAACTTTCCCAAGGGATAACGTTACGAGCATGTTTCGGTATATGTTAGATCAACTTCAATGTCATGCAAATTAAAGGGACCACAAAATCAGGCACTGTGTGAACATTGCTTTTGATACTAATCCCATTGGAATAGTGCTCATTTTATTTCTCTTGTATTAGCAACGCTCATTCTTCGACACCTCTCGCTATTGACCGAAGAACCACTGTAGATCACATCTCGTCGTCTCTGTCAACGGTATAAAGCCATGACACATACCTGGACACTGGATCAGCAAGGTTAGCACGACTCCTGCCAATCGCTCGCTTCACAAATTGTTTGCTCCTCACAGCTCTCGTGACTGTACCGTATGCCCTCGCTATCGTTACCGCTGTATTCAGGTCATTTTATCGCTGGTACCTATCTCGCTTTCGGTGGGAAGACGTTTGGGTCGTCATTGCTCTTCTCCTTGACATCGGCTGTCTCATTGATGTATGGTTACCGCGACAAAGCGAAGGTGTGTTTCTTCCCCTCTATCTCGTATGAACAATTGATCGTCCCGTATCGACTACGTTCCTCTCCGACAGTCACCGCTGTCCGCTGGATGGATGTTATTAGTCTCACCTCTGGTCTATGGTCGGTTTCGCTCTACGTCACCATTACTTGTACTCTGGGTTGATCTTGACATAGGGCCGCCCGCATGAGCATGATAACCGCGATTATCAGAATCACGAGTCCCCAATTTCAGTTTGGGCGTTATGCCTACGCAACTGCAGTTGCATTCGGTATGATGTGGGTTGCCTTGCTCATCCAGAAACTGTACATTTGTGGCGCTCGCACTTGTGCTTTGAGTGCTATGGATCACGGCGTTGCGACCTCCCAGCTCATCAGTGAGTCCGCCGTATGCGAATCTCTCTAGTGATGCAGGATACCCACGATATTCCTCAGCGGATATTATATCAGACACTCTTCTAATGGCACTGCCTGTCTGGTTCTTAAGAGGCGTCAAGATAGAGTACAACCAACGCGTACTACTCGTCTCTTCATTTGCTTCCTCAATCTGCATCGCCATTATCTCGATAACACATTCCGTTTTTCTCTTCCTACCTTACACCATCACCTGTCTTATTCTTGCCCACGTCAAGGTGAGCGTCTCGCACTTTTAAGTGAGGGTCAGCCTACCTCATTTTGATGTTCCAAGACGGCGCTTGCACTCATCATCTGTAACCTCCTCGTAATCGTGACATTCGCGTATCGGTTGTGTCGCCGGGACGACCTCGACCTGAATAACCCTCCGACAAAAAGCGAGGGTGTTCAATTCACGACTGTCATCAGCGCGAAATGTAGTTTGGATGATGATCTTCGCTCAGCGTCTTCCTTAAGGACAACCGGTCCTCAATCGCCCACTGTTTCTAATAACGATGCTTCCCCAAGTTATTAATACTGACGTGACATCAACTAAATACGCATTTGCCCAATCGAACTGCAGGGCTAATATATATATACACACGATTGACATGTAACCGTACATTTTCATTGTGTGAGGGTCCGATAACCAATCACATTGTGCCGACACAGATCGTGCGACCAGCACGATCCAACCAGCGTCTAAGCGGCTTCCGCTTCCACCGGGATACCTGCATACTCGTCATACCCCAGTGCCAAGTTCAAATTCTGTCCCAACGGTACCATCAGCACGGTTACAAACAGAAACAAAGGGAACCTACCTGCAAACACTGCGTCGCGGCTCCTTTCAACAAATTATCTAATCCGCCGACTACGACCACGCGCTCTAGTCCACTGTGCACCTGCACCCCGCCGACGACCCACCCGTGCCGACCCTGCACGTCTCCGAGCGCCGGCACGCCTTTCTGGGTGCGTACGAGGCGCTCGCCAGCGTAGTATGATGCATAGAGCGAGGCGATGTCGTTCGCGCTGAGCGTCGGCGTAGACAGCGGGAAAGAAAGGGTGCTGAGGATGCCGCTGAAGAAGGGAGCAACGGTCGGGATGAACGCAAGCTGCACGCGTGGCTTCGGTGGCTTCGTGCTCGTGGGAGCGGGGAGGAGTTTGGAGAGATGCCATCCTGCCTCGCGTTCGTGGATGTGGTCCGTGAGCGAGTATGGCCGAATACCACCTCCGAGGCTCTCGGGCGTTACTTTGGGCAAAGTTAGTGGGCGAGTTCCGACCTCGCCTGGCTGGGTGACCGTCCCGGCACCACTATATCCTGAGACACCAAAGACGGTCGGCCAGGCGGGTGGAGCGAGGTACGGGAGGAGAGGTGCAATGAGAAGTTGTGTCGAAGTGGCATAGCAACCTGGGTTTGAGATACGTTTGGAGGCGCGAATGTCGGCGCGGCCATACAACTCTAATCGACGAACCAGCGAAGTGTCAGATGGGAGCCACGAGAAGATGAGAAAAGAAATTTGTTATTCCAGATTCCCGAACCATTCTTTACAATGGGGGAGAAGAAAGCGACCCCTCACCAGGCAATCCGTATGTCCAACCATCCTCGAACCGATAATCCGCGCTCAAGTCCACGACGACACTACTTTCCCCTTGTCTTTCCTTCGAGCCCTTCTCGATAGCGTCCACGAAGGGCTTGCACACCCCATTTGGAAGCGCCATTACCCATGCGTCCACTTCGCCTTGCTTTTCCATCCGTTCGACATCCTCGACCGAGAGATTTGTGTGTGCGATCGGGGACTTGGTGTACCCCTCAAGTGGGTGTCCTTCAAGAACACGGGAAGAGACGTGTGTAAGGGAAAGATAGGGATGGGTGTCAAGCAGAGAGGTCAGTGCCTGACCGGTGTATCCCCGTGCTCCGATAAGTGCGACACGCTTCGGCTCCGTGGAAGGTGGAGATGCATGAGTAGCGTATCCACGGCTGCCATTAGGAACTCCAGGTCGGCGCGCAAGCGTAGCGTAGCCTCTGCTCCCACCTAATTGCGTTTTCACAAGCCCGACAGGGAGGTACGATCTCCCAACCCGCCCGCTCTGTTCCAGGCTCTTGACGACCTTTTCCACCTCGCTCACATCACTGATGCCGTACCAGAACAAAGAGCGACCAGAACGCGTGAAGGACCCCTCCGCACGATCAAAATGCCACGAACGATCCATCATATCTTCACCCTGAGCAGGGTGAGAAACAGGCAAGGGGGCGGTAGGAGGAGAAATGGATGCCGTCCATACGAGTTGGCGGTGGTCCTTCTTCAACGCATTCCACACGTTGTCGAGGACGCCGTTGAGGACGCCGGCACGAGATGCAAGAAGTTTCGTGAGCACTGGTATCTGACCCTCTGGGTGGGACACGATAGCAACGGTATCGAGAGGTTCGTCAGCATAGATCGACCACTCTCCTGGCTTAGCATCCTCGAGCGCGGAGAGGATCCCTGCAATACTCTCTTTGCCTGTGCGGACACCCTCATCGCGCTCAGAGATAACCTGACGAAGCCGGTCTTTCCCGATGCTTTGCAAGGTTTGGTGTTTGAAGAGCTTGTATCCCCGGCGGATGAGTGTACCAGCGCCAGAATCTGTGAAGAGTTCTCGTTGAAGATTGGTAGCGGAGATGACTGCAACAGAGGAGGAGCGGGGAAGAACATCCAGAAGTTCTTTGAACTCTCGCAACTTGAGCTTTGTACCGTACTTGACCCAAGGTTCCTTCATGAGCTGATCGTATTCCTGCTCGTCGACTGGTCAGAATATTCCAAATAAATTTCGAGACCAGACACACCTCGTCGAGATTGATTACATCCAACTTTTCACCTGTGACGCCATGATACAGACCACCTTTTTCATTGAGAAACACAATTTTCATGGGTTCGAGCTCCTTGGCAAGCTCTCCGGCGGCAACGTCCGCGTTGACATTCAAAATCTGCCCGTCGTTGCTCTCTGCGAGACTGCATAGGATGGGCAATGCACCAGCACGGATCGACGCTTCGATGGGACGCTTGTCGACTCGAGTAATTTTGCCAACCAGACCGTACTTGTGGGAATCAAGAGCGGTGGCGGTGAAAACACCAGAGGTGATGGGACGGGCGCGCGTGCCGAGTTTCTCGAGCGCATCAACCAGTTTCAAGTTTTCTTCAAGGAATACACGACGAGCGACTTGCAGTGTCTTTGAGTCTATGGAACATGGTCAAAAAAAATACATCGCTATGTTGGATCAGAAGCGTTGAAAAAGTAACGTACCAGTAACACGAATACCATCGATATACTCCGGCTTAACGCCCTCACCCTCGAGGATGTCATTCATCTGGGGGCCAGCGCCATGGAGGACAACGGGGTAGAGACCCACGCGGTAGAGGAAGCTAAGGCTAAGAGCAAGCTCTTCGAGGTCATCGAGGACTGCGCCACCGATTTTGATGACAGCAAATTTTGCGGGTTGAGATGGGTGCGAACAGGACGAAAAGATACGAAGGTGACGTTCAACTTCGCGTTTCGTACCGAGAGAGTAGAGTAGACGGGTGATTGTGTCCTATATATATACGTCAAGACAAGGCGATTGCGCAGTGAAAAGAACGGACTCTGTCGGTCTGAACAACAGATTGGATGGACCTAACCGAATCTCTACTGCGTACGGCGGTGAGGGCAGCCTGGCGGCGACCAGCGACGACGGCAGCTTTCGTGGCCACGGTTAGACGAGAAGGCAACAATACAGCACGAGTCGACAACATGGTGGGTAGTGGTACAAGAACGGAAAAATCCCACTGAATTGACAGGTGTCCAAATCGCTCCGTGACTCTTTATACATGGACACAGCGAGCAAAATGCTGTTGGTTCCTGTATACGAAACCATTGGCGAATTCACCTCGCACCGCCAATATTTACAGCTAATGGCAGCGTTGACTGGGCGTGCTGTACACAAGTTGATCCTAAGGTGCAAGAAACATCGGTAAACAACACTTCGTTCAACCATCATGGTGCTGTCCCCGCTGCCTTCATTGTCCGAGATCCAAACACGTGCACGGGGGGTATTTCGTGTACAGCCATGTCTCTGGCAGCTGAAGGTCGCCAAAGCGATCCTGAAGAAGTGGTTTGCATGGCCGGTACTGGAATGGGAAACGCAATTACGTTCTGGATCCCTCTCCTCTTTCGATCAGACGGGATTCAGATTGTAGTCAGGTCCCTGAATTGCCTTGGGCAGCAGGATGTCACATCATTGGCTGAAGTGGGTATACGTGCTGTTTCAATCGGTCGAGAGGCTGCAACTCCTGCCATATTTCATGTAAGCCTTTTCAATGATATCACCTAATAAATCTGACCACGCAACGTTATAAGGCTATCGGAGCCTTTCAGTGTAGGGTCATCGTGATAACCCCAGAGCAGGCTATGAAGTCCAAGGACAATTCGAGAACTTGCTGAGCGATCCACTCTTTGCGTCACGGATTATCAGCATCGTGATTGACGAAGCACATTGCCTTATCAACCGGGGGAAGCTTCGTCCCGAGTATGAGGAACTTGGACGACTACGCTCTGTGATATCAGGAGCCGTGCCATTTCTGGTCACATCAATAGCTCTTACAAAGAGCGCTCTTTTTGACGTCACTCGTCTTCTCCATATGGATATGGACAGGATGGTTGTCGTACATCGCTCAAGTGATCGACCTAACATCCAGATCGGGGTCAAAAGAATTAAATATGCGCTGAACAGCTTCGACGACCTCGCGTTTCTAGTCCCGGATGGATTCAAAGTCGGCAATCCACCTCTGCCCAAATTCTTGGTCTTCTTTGATGGCGTTGATGAATCTGTCAAGGCCGCCAGCATCATACATTGCCGTCTCCCTCCTGAACTACGGGACAAAATTAAATGGTACAATGACGGCATGTCAGCAACTTTCAAGAAGACAGAGCTAGAGAACTTGGCTACTGGTGAAACATGGGGCCTCTTTACAACCATGACTTTTGGGACGGTACGTACTATTTCCGAACATCCTGGCTTCATCACTAATCGGACTGTATATAGGGCATGGATGTGCCCGATATTCAATTGGTTGTTCAGTGGAGAGCGACCTGTACAGTGACTGCTCTTTGGGATCGTTTTGGTCATGCCGTACGGGACAATGGACTCGCCGGTACAGCTTTACTATTTGCGGAGAAGGAAGACTTTGACGACGAGAAAGCGGCCAAAGCAGCCAGGAAAGCACTTGCGCAGAGAGCTGAGACACCTACTGGTAGTGGGAACAACACGGACGATGACAGTTCGTCAGAAGAGGAAACGGACGAAGAAACAAAGATCCTATTGGAGATGAAATCAAACGACGTTTCAAGCACTCCAGGAGCACGGATGTTGCTGGATGCGTTGTCGAAGTGGGAGGGAGCTTTCCGTCCCGTGGCAAGACCGCGAAAGCAGGAGATAGACCCTGCTTTGGATTTCCTGATTAATGCTGAGACACAAGAAGGAATGGAGTGCCGATGAAAGATCTTTGACATTTGCTTCGATAACGCTGCGGCGGGTGAGAAATTATCATACTTGGGTGAAAGTTCCTCACCCAACGTTCTCACCTGTCTCAGGCCACGACTGCAATGCCGACAGCGAACAAGGGTGTGTGCAGTGCCACGTCATGGAACCTACAATTTCGAGTTGCTGTGACATCCACGATCCTACAGCCTTCTTGCCGTACGACTCTCACGTTTAGAGGCCCCCACGTATACCAAAGCCTTCCCAGCTTCCAAAGTATATTAAAGATGAACATGACTATGAGTTAGCACTCGCCCTTGATGACTGGCGCGTAGAAAAGACCAAGGAGATCTATGGATGGGCATGTTTAAATGATTACGGCATCCCTCATCATGCCCAACGATACACTCGATCGTATTGTTGACTGTGCCCACCACCGCAAAATACAAACACCACAGGACCTGAAGCGAGAGACGAAATGGTCAAAAAGTGAACAGTTCGCGGATGATATCATCGCACTCATTCAAAAACATGCAGTACCTTGATGACCGTTGTTTGTTTCCGCTCACCTCTTGCCTAGCGATATACTCAACGCCGTTATATAGTAATTCAGAGCAAGGCTCGGTGCAGGATTATTAAGTAGCTTTACAATGTTGGACGCGATGCTCACAGGATTTCTGTCGCAACTCTTTGCTTGACCAACTTTTGGGAATTGTCCTTGATCCCGCTCTGCATGTCGACTAGATAGCACAATAGATTGGAGAACCAGACTCCGTTGGTCAGGCCAGGCTGCGACCTCCAGAATCCAACGAAATTTGCCAAGATCTCTTGGACACGCAGCACGGGTACGAAGCGATTTTTAATCCCAAAATCTGACGAAGTCTCGCAGGTCTATGGACCCTACAACAGCGACCCTTCATGCAAATGCCTGACGTATGTTGACATTGTATACTTCCTGCATCGGTCGGGGTCCAGTCTTTTGTCGGCGTGACTCCCGAAATTCGAATCTACATGGCGCGAACGCAATCCGTGGTGCTAGTCCTTGTGAGTATAAACAGTCACGTTGCGCGTGTCTTGGACTATCCACCGTCCAAACGACTTCTTGTAAGAATAACGGACAAACTTCAGAGAGGAAGGCACTCGCTGAAGTACGAGCGACAAGATCCATCGCCACATCGAAAAACCCGAATAGAAGGGGCGCTACTGTACTACTGAACGCGTTACCGATATCTCTGAGATGACGCACCGTGAAAAGATTGCTGCTACAAATCACCTTGAGCCGGAGATTGACCAGATCGGTCACGGGGGCTACCACAACGGCTTAAACAGCCAGCGGGATTCGAGGCAACCAACCCTGCTGGGATGGAATCTGGAGTCGCCCGCACGGAGATTACATGCCAGTGAATCTTGATAGTCATGTCAAGGTTGTCTGGTTGTCTGGTAAACGGGCATAGAGAGGTGAACATCCCGAGTCGGTTGGTAAAATCTTGGAACAAGATCACCGAGCCAGTATGGGGGAGGAATTGAAATTTCAATCGCACAGCTTAGGAGGATTTATCTTCAATTTTGGCTCGGTAATGGCCGCAATGAAGGTGCCAAGCTTTGTGCTGGAGACAAGGGATGGCGGGTAGTATACATACGTCGGAATACATCTTCACGGATTTAGTGCTTCGGAAGGACGCAAAGGTCATTCGAGCATCTAAACTGGATAAAGGAAATATGATAGTGGGCCAGGTGGCGTAAGGCCGTCACTCCATCCGGACAGCAACTGAATGGGACGGCGATCAAGTTATGATTAATATCATTCAACTTGAGGGCCGACATGCCGATGCTGACAGCTCACCATAGTCAAATACTGCTTTTGGTCACGTTATTGACAACGCAAGAGAGTGTTATGTCCGAGGGCTGCGGTCTCATACGGATGACGGCAATCCTCGATCTCAACCAGGGCTCTTCAGTTGGCTTCGAAGTTGTTGATGTCGGTGGGGTGCAAGTGAGCCGAAGATAGGTCTGTCGCAGAACTTGAGAGAGAACCAGCCGTTGTTATACAAGAGTGGAATGAACTTGGAGGGCTACGAAAAGATTCAGCCCGAGGGATGAGACTACGCCGAGTATTTGAAGAGGAATCCTCGTGGCCAGTGTTGGGAAACAATGTCAATTCGGAAATGGTGAGTCATAGATGATTCGATGACCCACGGCCATTCTCAAGCTGTCGCTGTAGGCTGGTTCGCGTGCATGTTCCAGGCCAGTTTTCCCTTCTGAATCTCTGCTTGTCATGAGAACTTCAATTTCAACTTTGAAAGACGCAGCCCACCTGACGAGTCGCCAAGAGTCGCCATTCCCGGGTAATGGGCAAATACCATGAGGGCCATGGCAGTATAGAAGAAAGATCTACCGTACGCAATATACCTGGAACTTGCACTTACAATGCGTGACCCCGGCCCTGATGGTCCGATTCAATTCAATGTTGTGAACTAGAAAGAAACTCGTGACACCCATCCATGGATGCAATTACATAACTGGGCCTAGGCCCTGGAGGTGCGTCGATCCACGTACTTGCCCGGAGATCTGCAGGAGAGTTACCGCATCAAATCAAATCCCTTCGGACTGATGAAATATTAACGCCCGCCTAGCTCAATCGGATAGAGCGTCAGACTCTTAAGACTAGGCGATCTGAAGGCTGCGAGTTCGACCCTCGCGGTGGGCTAATCGTTTTTTGTTTCTAGGGGAACCCATGCCAGCACCTTTTTCCTCGAGTTTTTTTCTGTTAGCTCTGGGTACCAGGTTGTTCCTTTGTTCATCTCCGACGCACTCTTGGCTAAGCACTTATGGTACACATACAGTATGTTGCGGTCGACCGCGCCCGGGGTTCACCATACACGTAATTGCTGGACTCATCTTCAAACATCCCGCCATACCCAGGGTTCATTTTCCCCTCCTTCATAGAACGATACCAAACGGATCTAAATCACACGACTGGGACGCTATTCGAGTCCCCGCGCCCTACCCCGACATTCTCGTGTCTACTTTGACTGGCCATGACCCGGGTACTCGGCGCACTCAGATTCTCAGTCACGGTTGTTCTTCGCCTATGTAATCTTCTGGTAAGAACGGCGCATTGATAACGCCGAGCACCAATCGCAAGTCGCGACCAATTCGATTCCCTGTCATGGAAGGGCTTCGCCCGCTTTACTTTTTCTGCAGTGCTCACGCTCAGTCATCCATCATCCACGCTTGTGTTCCGGTTTTACGCGCCGTCGTCACCCTGGTCACATCAAGGTACACGGCAGTCTCTCGCCGAGCGAACCAAAAAAAGTGAATAAAACCGTTTGCAATTTGACGTTCAAAACGCTGGATGCGTACTTCGGATTGGGTTCCCCTCCTGCTCGTGGCGTATACCTCGGACCATTCCCTTGATTCTCAGTTCAAGAAAGAAAGGAAGAAAAGCGTGCCGAGCGCTGAGATCCGAGTTGAAGCACTTGAGAGCGCAACGGACCTAAACCCAAACCCTCCCCATCCCGTCCCGTCCCGTCTGATGGCCGTCGGTCGAATCAAGAACCGGTCAGCGCACGTCCAAGACCACGAGCCATGCTTGGATGGGCCGAGACGCACGACGCCCTGTGACCACATTGCCGTATACACGCGATACACTACGTCCCCATCAAAAAGTCCTGTGCTTCGGGGTCACTCGGATCACTCTGTGGGCTGATACGCGATACGCCAACGTGAACGCCAGCGGTCATCGGTATCCATATGCTCATATGCACCATCCTGGCCACGGCCTTCCCCTACCTCCCCTCTTCGAATCGCCCGTCAAGAACTTAACCTTGTGGTGGTCTCGAAGCAAACGGTCTGAAAAAAAGTACCCGTGTGGCGAGTGTTTGGTCCGCTAGAAGCACGCGGGCTTTTGAAAGCTTCTGGACGGGATGGTCCGAGATTATCTGTGTGGGTGTGGGGGTGAGCTGAGTGACAGGCAGCCTGACAAGAGTCGTCCTCCGCCGAAACCCGTGCAGCCTCTCTCCCTCCGAGTCCCCCCTTGATCGTAACGGCACCTGCGTTGATGGTTGATCATTGAATGTGGCATCTTTGCAAATTACCCATCCGACACACGTGCACGATGATAGCGATCCACGCCCGCCCAATCTGAAAAAGACATCCCAAAAAACCTCGCATTGCCCGATCGAGAAAGCGTACAACAAACAAGACCACGTACACGCACGCACGAATGCATGCTGTACGCATGAAGGGTCGATAACCGTATATAATACTATACCCTATCCCATACAAACCAGTCAGCAGAAAAACCCTACGAAAGATGAGCAGTATCGTGAACAGGAAAGAAAGAAAAATTAAAAAACATCTACGCCCTGAACGCGAATAGCGAACGGAATGATGTGTCGTTTTTATCGTGTCAATGAACGTCGTTGGAATATGAAGATGAGGGGTGAATGAATGAGATGCAAGTAGGAATGAATGAACGTGCATAACCATGCTGCGTGCAATTGATGGATGATGATGGTGATGAAAGGATGAAAGGAAACGCCAACTTGAAAATGATCGTTGCATGAATAGCCATGGGACCTAGACCTGCGAGGCGTCCACGCAGACAGCGAGAGAAACCAAGGTACGAAGAGGATTTCGTGGAAGCGGGAAATGGAACGGCACATGCCCCATTACCTTCAAAACCGAAACTCCTCCGATTCCCAGACTTCCGGGAAGGGATACCACATCGCAGGGAGTAGAGAAATCATCATCTCTCCGTTCTCAGGTCCGCTTATCGCGTAATCAAGCCACGCGTCTTGATACCGGTGCGTGCCCGTCCGCTTGCGATACTCGAACCCCACTTTTCGAAGCGACTTGAGACCACGTGCAAAAAAGGCTGCGCACTCTTGCCGCACGACACGCCACAATTCCATGTCATCTATCTCGTCATATTCCGGGAATTGCATACAGAGCCGGAGGTCGCGCAGGGAAGACAGGGAGGAGAGGGCTTCTAGATATTCCTGCTGTGTGCGATGCAAGATGAAAACAACGTTCCCAGGGTCAGCATCCTGTTCCAATGATCACCGGAATCAAAATAAGGCCACGGTGGCAGAATTCGGGAGTAAATGGGAGGGAAGGAGGAGGGGAGGGTGGAAGAGTGGACGTACACAGGAAGCCACAGACTTGCCATCGTGGTAGCCACACCGCTCGATCTCGAGGGTCTCAAGTTGGGGGCAGTGAGCAGCGATCAAACGACATATGGTTGGTGTGAGTTTGTCTTCGATAATAATGCGGAGATGCTTTAGAGGGCAGTTGCTTGCGCCGATATCCGCAAGCACGCTTTCGACTTGGGGTTGTGAGAGTGCAATAGGCCACCGTGGGAGATCCACTAGCGCCATGATGGCTAGCCGCCGGAGATTCGTCATGTAGTTGAAGACGCCCTGGAGAACGCAGGCATTCGAAATAGCGAAACTCTCCAAGGAAGCGAGCTTGGCTAGATTTTCGGGATTGGCAAGGATGTACGAGTCGAGAAAGCGAAACTCTTGCGACTTCGTTTGGGGGAAAAGCAGCCGAAAATCACGCAATACGGGCATCCTGTGTAACACGTCGAAGAGACTAGGAGCGTATAGGGCGGCCGGGCCCAAGTGAAATGTGATACTCAGGCTCTGGTTCGGGATTCGGCCGTGCAGGACGAACGTGCTCAGAGCGGGCCAGTCAATGGTGGCGAGACCGGTGAAAGCGGTCAAGTCGCCGGATAGCTCCAAGTGAGTCAACGTAGGGGCGTGCTGGCGCAAAAAGACTCCGGAAGATCGTATTTCCCTGTAACCGCGGAGGTTGGCCTGGGCTCTGTATTTTCTCCTCCAGTCTCGCATAAAGTAGGTGATATCTGCAAATTTTGGATCGGTTGGGCCGTCACCGATACGCAGGGTTTGGCCTACGGGGGTGAGATTGACCCGACGGAGTGGCACAGGGTAGAATTGCATGAGGCTCTGATCGATTGGAGTGTCGATCAGCGTAAACGAGGAAAGAGAGCGACACTGGCCAAGGGCCTCATAGAGTGCCTGGGGGGGCAGAAAAGGGGTGCTCAATGTTACTTTGGTGAGTTTAGGCATATGTGGGAGGGCATAGATGGCGAGGTCCATGTGGTATGGACAATAAATGGCGTCGCGATCCAGATAGCCATAGCGAATACGACCCGGCTCTGTCCACTCGTCGTGCCAGTCAAGACGAAAGTGCCTTTTGGGACGATGATAAGCAAATAAATGGTATAAAGAGGATCGCATACCTGATGTACGGCCAGAGAGAGTCGGGATAGAAAAGGAGGCCGTACTCTCTGTCTGTCTTGGATCTCTGTGGCCACCGGACCTCTGCGAAGAGAAAGGGGAGACAGGCCTGGCGAACGTGTCTGGAGGTGGTTGCGAGGTTGAGGAGAGAGGGAGAGACGGAATCTCTGCCTGTGGGGAGGAGGTGGGTGATGACGAGGGGGAATATGTCTGCGATTAGAGACATGGCCTTGGTGAGGTTAGAGGGCGAACCTGTGGGGATGTTATGGTCGTCAGAAGCGGATTAAACGGCGTGCAGGCAGAGGGCAGAGCTGGATTCATCACAGGGCAGGGTCATAAATATGTCGATCAACCAATTCACAGGCCTGGACCTTGTCTAGACTCGGCACGTTCCTTACGAAACATGTTATGTACTACACATACGCGCTACATTCATTTCACTGAGACGCATACTTCTCCGTCCACTCCCGGCTCACTCGCTGCGCATCCTTCTCATTCTCCTTGTAATGCTTCGCTACATCTGTCGCGAGCGGGTCGTCCGGGTTTGGTGCGCTCAACAGCGCCTGTATCGACAGCAGCACGGTCCGGATTTGCAATGCCGGCGACCATTTATCTGTCCAGGCCCCGTCACGATCCGCCGTATCCGCAATACAGTCGCACTTTGCACCCACCTTTCAGGATGTCAAGACAGATGCGCCCCAGCTTATCTATAGCAGCCGTCGGGCATTATGTGAGCACGCGGAAAATAACAACGCCACACCACCCCTCTCGGCAACGCGGCCCACATGCACCTCGTGCCTCCACGCCAACTCACCGATATTGGGATGGTATATCTTGGTCAGGAACCGTACTTTGGGGGGACTCATGGGATACTCCTCGGGAAGGAACAGCTCCAGATGAAATACACCCTCTACGCCAGCGTCAGCGTGTACATCGTGCGCCCATCTGAGAGATGGGACTCACGTTGAAAGGGACTCCCGTCGGGCCCTTGGATGGTCACATCAAAGTAACGCAAGTTGTCCTCGTGCGGTGCAGCCGTGATGCCTGGAGCGGGGTCGGCGACAAGGCGCTCAGTTTCCTAGCCATGCACATCCACACGACAGATACACGAGGTCAGCGGTGCGGGTGACACGACATGTCGATAATTACCTTGATGATTCGCTGGATCGACCGCCCACTGACATCAGCTGGCTACGAGACGAGACAGAAAGGGATCCATACCTTTGGCAGAGCCATATCGAGGGCGTCAACGAGTGTCGTGCGCGGCAGATGTACTGCGATGGTCAAGCGAAGCAACAAGGCCCTTCCGCCGCGATCCCTCGGACTCCCCCGAATCCCGACAAATATTGGCAATCAATATTCCCACGGGTGCTTAACCATGTCCAGCAACGATGCCCATGTACGTCGAGCACCATCCTCGCCTATGCCAGCCTAACGATCCGCAGGAAAACGACGGTTGGGTCAAGCTCGTCAGCTCCGATGGATATGCATTTCTCATCAAACGCAGCGTCGCCATGATGAGCGGGACCCTCAAGAACATGCTTAATTTCGACAGTTAAATGATTCCCTTCCGTACCAAAGACCCCTTCTTCTGATACGCGTCATTTAACCCTTGCGTTCCATTCTGCCACATTACCGTGGTGGTCGCATCGCATAGGTAGCTTCAAAGAAGCACTGGCCAATACCTGCCCAATCAGCGAACGGTGAGTTATCGTACTGCATGGGTGTGATTCCAGAATTCGCTTACATTGCATGTATTTTCTCCTTGGTACAATACCAATGTCGCGTCCACATTCCTAGTGCACCCGTCGTCGAAAAAGTCTGCGAATACATGTCCTTCAAGGCGCATTATGAAGGCCCTGGATCCAAAGAGGACATCCCTATGAACGAAATCACAGAACGTATCCCACCCGAAATCGCGCTTGAACTGTACGTCCTTTAGCAAGCGACATTCCTTGAACGCATGAGCGCTGATCATCGCCTTTTTTGTCCTTCCATTTTTTCCCAACCCCAATTCGTATTTCCCTGATCCTTGTCGTTCTAGACTCTTGGCTGCGGACTACCTAGAAGGTACATCTTTTTTGGTCCCATTTCAAATGGAAGTGTGCTGATGAAATTGGCCTTGTCTGGGTGCCTTGTTGCCCTAGTCTAAGACAAAAGGGGCCGCCTCGGCACGAATGGGGCGCCTTTTTGGGCACCGTTGGGTGCACGTATAGCGCCTGATGAAACTGGTGCCTTCCACGGGAGGCGGCGAATTTATTTTCTAGAAGACGGGTGTGGCGCGCGACCCGAGTCAGCGCAGAGTACGAGCTTCCATCGTTCTATTATTCAAGGAGAACGCGTTTTAATATGTAGCATGGGAACGATTATACCTCACGTAGCTAGTATGCAACTTGAGAACTAAAATGCTGGAACCCCGGTACCAAGACATCTTTTTCTGAAAGATCGTGATTCTATGTCTCCTAACTTCAACAACTCGTAGGTCTACTACGTCTAGACCACACCAGAAACCCACTCGAGAGAACGAACGGCATCGTGTGACCATGTACACGCGCGCTTGACTACGCTCAGTCATCAAGAAGAGCCTTGAACCACCCTGGCCAACACGATGCATGATCGATTCCTTCTCCATTCAATCGACCCCTTGATGAGAAACACTCTACTGAATGGCCGCACAGGCCCGGGACCAGACTTCCAATCTTGTCCAGCGGCTCGTGTTCCCGACCGCTGAAAAGGCATTTGACAGTGGACGCTATATTCGCTTCTCGAGCTGCCGCCGCAGTGAAGCAGTGAAGTGACTCATGACTCATGATTTAGGTTTACGCCGGGCGCCTTGGGTGCCGATGGCGACATTTCAACAAGGGCGCAGTCTGAGTAAGCACATCTTATTTCTTGCGATTAGTCGGTTCGCTGACTGACGGTAAGTAATCTCACCGAGCCAAGAGATCAGTCGTTCTGATCGTACAAGCTGGCAGATCAGTGATGGGTGTTCTGCGCCGGAAGAAAATGGATAATATGTGTATCGTACAATGCCAGCGTGGAAGACGCGATCAACGAGATTCCGGTACGCTGCGGCGCAATCTCCGTGTAGTTTCTAACGCCCGTGATCCACAGACACGTCCAGACTGAAGTGCACACGCGTTTTGCGCGCGTCCCGTACCCGTACACACAGGTGCATCAACGGCAGTATGCTTCCCTGTCTCATACATGCCTTGCCTTACCCACCTTGCCCTGCGATGTGCGCAGTTAGTGCGTCTGGCACTAGGCTTGGGCACGTTCTCAGACTCTTGGATGATCCCATCGCCGAGTCGGACGATGTCCATCCAAAAGTCCATCTGAATCACTCATGTCTCGAAATTGGCTCGTGGTTCATAAATCACACCACGCTCGATGACGCGCTCGACTCGAGGCGATCATGGCATGGTCATTTTGAACTCGGATGTCGCTCTCCGTTCGTGGACGTTTACTTCCAGGATCCAAAGTACATATCGCGGAGGTCCGAGGACGCTATCACATGCTCCCTTGGTAAGAGGTAAAATTACGTTACACTAACTGCATCCTGCGTCATTCTCCTCGCTACGATCGCTTGCATATTGTTATGTTTGTATATGCAGCCAAGGTGAATCTGGTCCGCATACTTGTTTTGCTTTCACTCACATTGCGCGGTGTATACGACAGTGTTTCAGGATGCCTATCGTGATCTCTAATTCGACCGTGCTACTTGCTTTCCCAACCATGAACTACGCCTCCCTTATCCGAGATACAGCAGATCAGGCACATTGCCAGGCCACGCGGACATTCAACGTTCAACTGCGCAAGAAACCATCTGGGGCGAGGATCCATGATTTGCGGTAGGTCTGATGTGACAGTCTCTAACTTCTCCAACTTGACAATTTCAGGCTCTCATCCCGATTCCTGATTCCTGTCGAAGCTTCGCGCAAGCGCGCGCGTCGTATTGTGCGACTCAGATACGCAACTAGTCGACCTATTCTCGACTGACAGAGATCGAACCAATCAAGGATCACCGGCACTCTTCGCTATCGGGGTAAACATCTCATTTCGATTTTGACACGGGACTTGGAGGGAACGCGAGACTGCACTGCGTTTGGAAGACACGGCTGGTTCACCTGGTTCGTGTTGATTCCAGCAAGTATCATCCATATGCACCGTGCATGCCGATCACCCCCTGAACCATACGAGACTGTACGGGGACACCGCTAGGTCCCCAGAACTAGGAACCAGAGGGGTGCAAATTCGAACTTTGACCATGGACCTTGGTGGGTAGTCTTCGTTTTCATCTGAGCTACTTAATGGATATCATAGATGCATGCCACTATGACGTCTCCGAGTTATCTTAGAATTTTCGAGGTGTAGCCTCGCAGTCACGAAACATATTATTGATGGATATGCTAGGAGTACTTGGGACTGCCTCGTTTCGTTTCGTTTAGACATTTAATGTGAAGAAGTCCCATTAACATTCTAAGAATACATTTCATTGATTGAGAAGGCGGCCGGGATCTGTTAGTCTTGGTTGGATGATGTTCTCTCAATTGTTAGCGTGAGAGAATCGTTGGACTCGCAAGCGGTAACGCTTGACTTGTTACTCTGAAACACCGTGTGACTACTGCCCTGATTCGTCAGTGATGCGGGCGTCAACTGTAACTAGTACAGCAACATTAACGGTGGTGAGCCGCCGGTAACCATCTCGACTCCCTACCACGCTGAAACTTTTCCATGGATGCAAGTGCGGGCCGACCGTACGGCATTAGGCATTCGTCCAACAGCTCATCATCTGCAGTAGACCTCTCTGGCACTGGTACTGGACTAGGCGTCCAAGCTCCTTCATCCGCGTTACGGCCATCAGACGCCGACGGTCGAGGGCATACTCGCCGGCGCCTGAGCTGGAGCAATGCTGAAGGCAGGCCGGGGTCTCGCCCGAACGTTCCAGTCGCAGGGCCATCCAATCTAGCGGTATCAGAGGAGGATTCGTTTTTTTTTACGGCGGACGGTCGCTTACGGAAGGACGAGTCGTCCTTATTTCCCACCCCCCATCCGGATGCATCCTCTACCTCCCTGCTTTCGACGTATGGCGATGTGGACCTAGCTGATGATGAGACGCGTCTCACAGGCGAGGTTCAGCCTCAGGTGGATGGTCATTGGTCAGGAAACTTGCTCGTCGACTCAGAACGCTCTGCTGGCTTCTCCTCGCGGCCTAGACGACAGCATACTGCCCCCTCACCCCTCAGACGCACTATCACAAATGCTTTCCGCCGTGCGTCGATGCGCGTTGCAAACGTTCGAGGACATGGTCCCTATGCTCGATTTCAGGAGGACAGTGAAGGTTCCGATTCTGGTTCGACGTTAGACGGGGCAGAACAACTCGACAGTGGAGAGAGGGTCGCTTATCGAACATTGCCATCTATACTTTTGCGAGGGCGGGCCCTTGGCATTTTAGGACCAACGAATTCACTCCGTATCCGGCTGTACAAGTTGTTAATACATCCGTACGTATGTTTCAGGCCGAGCCTCCACCTACTAAGATTATAGCCAGATGCACCGAGCCAGTGATACTCGCTTTGATCCTCGTCAATGCCGTTGCATTGGTGGTGCAAGCTTCGCGGACCCAGTTGTTGCCTCCCACTCAGGTTCCCATTACCGTCACGGGATACTTCCATGCTTGGGAGGACTTTGTTATCTTTGTCCTCTTTGTCCTATTCACGTATGTGTCTTTTCTAATGACGCGCTTCCCCACTAATCCGTAATAGTATCGAAGCCTTGGGTCGAATATGTATTTCTGGGTTGTTTCTGGACCCAGAGGTACCAATTTCGGCTTTATTTTCACTTTCCTTCGCAAAACTGGCTCGTAACATGTCTACAAATTCGGCTCCACACAGTGATATCAACCCTCCCATAAGGCGATCTGGCTCGTTAGCGCGGGGATACACCCTGAGGAGAGTTTACGACAACCTGGCAAAACCGTTCTCACTATCATTATCTTCGCATGCACGTACACCTTCGTTTGCGCAAGTGCCTACTCGCATGGCCTCGTCGTCCTCCGCTTTACACGGTGAAGGTTACTCGGAAGACCCGGAATTACCGCCAACGTTTCTATCTCGTGCGATGAAATCTGACGTAGCAAAATCCAATCCCGATACTCTCGTCTCCCTTCCATTCAGCCTTGATATACAAATGGCGCGGAGCAAATTAGTGCGAAATATTCCCTATCTGCGGCAAGGTTGGGGCAGGATTGATTTCCTTGCGGTGACCGGATTTTGGGTATCGTTCGCGTTGGCAACCGCGGGCCTGGAACGGGGGAACCACCACATCGGAATATATAGAGCATTAAGCGTCCTGAGAACAGCAAGGTTGTTAAGCATCACGAATGGTACTACCGTAAGTGACACGCTCTTCATTTGGCTTTGACAATTCTCATGGTACCGAGCCAGACGATCATGCGTTCTCTCAAGATAGCCCGTCCTTTGTTGGCAAATGTGTTATACTTTATCATTTTCGCTATGGTGTTGTTCTCGTGAGTTATCCACCGTATCATGTGATTATTCACCCACCCATGATGGACTAGCATTATTGGTGTGCAGTCTTTCAGAGGGTCCCTGCGTCGTACCTGCAATCTTTTACCTGTACTCGGGGCGAATTCCACTTCTCTATCACAAATGTGTGGAGGACATATCAATGCAACGACTCTGGCCCCTTCACCCTATTTATACTTTGATGGGACACCTGCGGGTATCACGAAGGGGTTCATTTGTCCATTGGGACAAGTCTGTCAGGCGCGCTGATTCGTTGTTGTTTCAAGTACACTATATTTACCATCATGTAGGCAGGAGAAAATCCTTTCAGTGGCGTGGAAAGTTTCGACACGGTGTATTATGCGGCCCTCCAGATAGTCGTACTTGCATCGGCGAACACCGTGAGTGTCCCGTTTTTGATCGCTGACGATATCTGACTTTGGATACTTGTGCAACTATACCAGTGGTCTCAGGTCATGTATCAAGTCATGGCGTCTGAATACCTTGTTGCCTCCATTTTCTTCATTTTCGGGATTCTGGTGCTCAATTTTTGGCTATTTAACTTATTGGTCGCCGTGATCACGAATTCATTCTCTGCAATCCGTGCTGGTACTAAGAAAAGCGCTTTTGGAGCAGCACCGTACGTCTCCAATCTCAGTCATCTTCATCTTGCAGATTCGTTCTTATTTGACCTCAAGGCTAGGACGTGTCGACGAAGAACCCGAGGAAGGTTGGGCCGCAGTGACTGGACGCCACGTCGGTCAAAATCGTTTCAAAATCTGGTGGTCGTACACCCGGTGGTTCTGGGTGTTTCTAGCCTTCGCTTCCCTTGTCGTACAAGCTACTGCGACCGCTGACATGAGTGCAATGCGCCGAGAATTCATCGATATAACGGAACGTATAGTCACTTTTGCTTTCGACATTGAAATCCTTGTTCGTATCGCTGTCGAACTACCTGCATGGAGGGACTTCTTCCTACACGGTAACAATTGGCTGGACTTGATCATCGCTATTGGGTCCAGCGTCATTCAGATTCCTGCCATTCACAACTCGAGTGTCTATCCATGGTTAACGGTCTTCCCACTAGCAAGATTCTACCGTGTGCTACTGGTAGTACCACGGATGAAGCCCTTGATGGTATTCCCTGTGTTTCATCCTTTGCATTCGGTATACTAAACCATGCTATGTTAGCTGACTGTCTTTGGGAATATGTATGGTCTCGCAAACATGTCCTTGTTCCTGCTGCTCATCAATTTCCTCGCCGCCCTGTTTGGCATTCAACTCATCCAAGGAGACATGACCGGGACGGTCACTATGAACTTTGGTCAACTGTTCAACTCCTTTCTGGCCGTGTACCAGATATTTTCTTCAGAGAACTGGACCACGGTATTATATAATGCGACAGATGCCGAACTGAACCTTGATCAAGCAATAACTGTGTGTATGTTTCTGTGCTGTTGGCTTCTCTTTGCGAATTGTAGGTGTATTCGTTCAAGTTCGTCTCGCGATTGACTGACACCGGTGGTTGACTAGTCATCGTAATGCAGATGTTCATTGCCGTCATCAACGAGAACTTTAGTGTGGCGGAGGAGGCTAAAAGAAAAATGCAGGAATCTAGCCACTCGGAAGAGCGCTTCCAAACTACCAGCAGTCGGTGGGCAAACATGCTAAATCCCTATACATGGCTTAGCTCGGAGTCAACGACGGTGGACGCTGGAAACGCTCCTTCGACCTTGATTCTGGCAGAGGAAGAAACATTGGTTCAACAAAGTCCGCTTCCGATGCACCACGAATGGGACCAGGTTGGTTCCTTGACTTTCGTCTCTGCCTAGCTGCTGATACTCTTTCATAGAGACGTACTCCGTCGAGAGCTAGTAGCAAGTCTCATCATCTACGACAAAGCTCATTCGGCCTGCTCCATGACCTTTTCACTGGAAGTGAGACAACAAATGACATTCCACTTCTTGATTTGCACCGGGTGCGTTCTGACTCAAGGGGGTCAGAGGACGCAGTTGAGCACGAAACCGACCGGT
>JBBPRA010000260.1:0-35417 GCA_038092775.1 Boletus rubescentipes | reverse complement strand
CTTTCGAGCGAGTTCTCATGATGTCACAGGTGGCGTTGCCATCCAGCATGCCTCGCCTGTGGTTCGACTAAGTTGAGGTTGGCGATTCCTACATTTTCTCTTACTTTTGCATTGACGCTCCTGGAGTCACCATCGCTGGGATCCTCTTCATCACCACGAGGACAAGGTACCGCCAGTTGGCTCGCACGCAGTGGCAGCGAACTCCCATTCCAACGGGACGTCAAAAGGGAAACCATGATACTACTGAGCCATCCGAGGATGCCAGTGTTCAAAAGATGGTTCCGGACGAAGTTCAAGAGGAGTAACAAGAATCAAGCTTCGTACGAACCCGATCAGCCTACTGGATATTCGCAACAGCCTCCCGATCATGGTTCGCGTTCCCAATCACCTGAAGGACGGTGGCTGAAGGTCATAGTCGGATGTGACATACACATCTGACATATCTTCTTAGTGATCAGTCGCGACTTCCACCGCAAAATGACAGGTTCGTCGGTCTCCGAGTTCTTATTCGGGGGTTCATCAAACGTGGCAGCTCAAATCACCTGCAAAAGCTGCGGTTCTGACCAAGATGCTTCGCGCAATGGACACGGTCCTGCGGATCACAAGGAGGCAGGCCCTGTGTGTCTCTTTCTGGTGGTGGTAGAACCCTGCATGATACTAGTTCGCATCGTATTAGGTCAAAATCGAACGATGAACCTCAACCTCTAGCCGACGGGGTCCATTAAGCAGCATGTATACTGCCCTTGAACTCGTGAAATTCACTGTGGGTCAACATGGGCGTGAATCAGGGAAAACTGAATGACAGCTCATCAAGATCAAGATCATTTTTCCAAATTCTGGTCATTCCTTCAGCGTGATAACAACAGACACAAAATTGTCGCCGTATTTATAAACGATGAAATCCATGATTTCAATGCGTCTAAATCCGAGCCTGCCAAAATTCCAACTTCTCAATGGTAAGGCTTCGCTCTCGAAGATGTGGTCGTAACAGTTGACTAGTTCATCTCCAGAAAGGTCAGGTGGTAGGCGTCACCGCGTAGGTGCCTTGGTCCAGCGTCACCTAACGCATCCTATCGTACAGGGACTCCTTATGCGACAACGCGGACGTTACAAATGCATATATCCAGCGCTGCAGCAAGCCGCTGCGTATTAACCAAACTTCCCAAGCTTCTCAAGCTTGTGTGGGCCCATCGTAGACTATGGCAGTGATATTCACCAACAAGTGAATATGTGATGCAGTATGAAGCCATCCCTAATTTAAATGCCCACTCTCCTGGTGGTTGTACGATAAGTCTCAAGTGCATATTAGGCTATGATGACCACCACAGCATAACATGTCAGTTGTTGCCACACCGCGAACAACAGTATCAGGATCCAACTTATAGTACTCTACCCACATGGCAGCCAATGCATGCGTACTCGATAGAGACCGTCAAATGTGAGCCACCCCCACAACTAGCATCATCCGACTGAACCATCACTGTAGATGGCTGCCGTCAGCTCAGCACGGGGGTGCTATGCACAAACGATCAATGGAGCAGATGCGAGGTGATAGTGAAGTATGGCTACTGCGTTGATGGAAAGGATCACTCTTGTTCCGCTCCGTTGAATACAAAGGCAACTGAGGGGGAAAACAGCACCTCTCATTGGAGATATCAACGTTCTTGGACCGAATGTTCCCAGAAGTATAATTTCAGAGGCCAATGACTGAGTCCTCTATTGGGGTTACACCCCGACAACTTTGCCAGCGCAGGGTTAAGTGGGCGTGCGTTGAATCAGCGTTGACCAACTCGTTGCATGCTCGATGTTACCACGCAGCACCGGTACCATGGACCATCTTACGATTTCCCGCCCTTACACAACCCAACGCATACATGCTCGACTCGAGACCATTGAGCGTGAGCCACCCCTACAACCTGCGTCATCCGACCAGCGTACACGGCCGGCGTCAGCTGGTGCAGGAGTGCTGTGCACGCATGATCGGTGAAGCAAAGGCATCATCAGGTCAGTAAAGGCTGTAGAATCGCTATGGTGGTCGATGTGATCTGTGTGGTGTTGCATCGTTCAGGGAGAGAACAAGCCGGGAAGGCTATGATGAGAGGAGTAAGAGTAGGAGATAGGAGGCTCAACAAGCAGTCTTTATAATTGTTTGTCAACTTTATCGCGATCATGTGCGCCTTTCTGGGACGTCGAATTCGATGCTCTGCGCCACAAGGACTTTGTATCGAGAAGCGAATATCTGGAGTATTCAAGCTGGCACGACCAGGAAAGGACTGGTTAGTCCGCTCCAACATGACCAAAACTAGCATTGATTTCTCAATACACCACCTGCACATCCCACTTCATCCGCGTCTTTCAAGACAGTTGCAACGACGTAACTTACAGAAAATTAACCTCTTTAACCGTGTACCTGCTAGCGGTCATGACAACTGACGCTAATTTGGTAGGAGTTCATGGCCTAAAGATTCGTGTTGATTTCTTCATCGTGTGTACACGGAAGAACCTGGAGATCCACTCCATACGCACACCGAAGATGGAGATGGAGACATCTTGCCAGAGTCCTCAAGTCCTTTCATCTCGGAGCGAGTTATCGTCATAGTATACGTCGCATTACCATCGTCCGCACCTCGTCCGCAGTTCGGCTATAATGAGGTTGGTGATCACTATCCTCTCTTCTTGCCCCCATGCTGATGCTACTGGGGCTACCGTCGTCGATAACCTCTACCAATTCCATAATCTACACCCCTGTGCCCAAAAAAGTTGCTACAGATAAAGTTCGAGGCGAGCCATATGGACCTGGTCGCAGAGTCCAATGAACTCGCACAGAGGTCGTGTCAATGTGCCGATCTCGTTTCAACTCGCCAGGAGGAGGAATATTGCAAGCCAAGGACCTCGAGGCTGGTTGCAGGTAAACGTCAACGAGTGCTTTTCGTTGATAAATGATTGGGTGACATATTATCTTGCCTCAGTGGCGATGAAATCCGTATAATCTATGTGTTATTTGTTTCGTTTGTCCTCATTCTGTCTTTTGAAGTGTGAAAGCTCAAGCAGGCGAAACATATCTTAACCCTCAGGAGCGTTCATCTAACAGTGTGTGGACCCTCCGAGTCCTTGAATTTATACTTATCGTTGGCTCAGCAAGAATCGGGCAACGCTGCCCTTACGATTATATTGCTCGAATGGATGGCGCATTTCCACTGTAACGCGTGATTTTTTCTTGAATAGGATTCACGTGTAACATGGGTGACGGACCTATGCATATGAACAATGCGCGGTTGCTCACAACGCTACAAGGGGAAGCAGAAATCGAGGTTAATACATATAAAGAGTTTCGGATCCCGTCGGAAAGCAAACTTACCCAGGGAGTACCATTGTTCCCCAAGTGATGGAGACAGCCCGACGACACAGGCTCCCACTCTCAGTACACCCTTCCACACCGGATCCAATATAATGCCCACGATTTTGTCTGAGAATGTGATCGAGTCACCCGGCTTGTTGAGCACGAGTGTCCCGATATAGACCATTGGAGGAATGTAGGCAGCGGGCGCATGGGTAGGGATGACGATCCGGACAAAGAAGGGTACGTTCCCGCTCTGACACGTCCGCTTTTGGACTCGGCCTGGAAGGCAACACTCTTCACAATTCCTTGTATATCTCTAAAGGAGTTGAAGGTGTTTAAAACGACTAGAGCTTCAAACCGGGAAGTTGAGTCCAGAGATGCACACGAGTGAAGTGGTGGTCTTTCGAATCTGTCAATCGTGTTGGGAACAATAAAGTCATCATATTATACTTGTAAGGGAAGACTCTGCTCATCATCGAGACAACGGCTATTGCTGCACTACTCACCTTGAGTCAGGCTGACAAAAGTGCTAGATTCCACTGTATGAGTCATCTTGAGACCTATTCGGAGCCGACGCTCTTGATCAAATCTGACCAAGCAGACCGTGTGCTACTAATAGACCGCATCAATTTACCACAGAAAAGAGCAAAAATGGGTGGTGACGATTCCCTGCATGATACATACTAGCTCGAGAAGCGTACGAGAGGTGCAAGTCTGACCGGCAGTACCTCGAGCAACGCGAAGGATAATCCGACATGGACGGATATCTCTTCGTTCGTTCGTTTCTTCTCGTTGGGATAACCGCAAATTGTGCGTTCAACTTGAACCTACATTGATCTCTCTCGGGTTCCACTGATTCATCCTCAGGGTCGACGGCCCGATCGCTACAGCATAGTCAAAAAACTTCGGTCCGCTGATTTGGACTCATCCGGGACTCACGGCGCATGAGTTTATCCAGTATTTCAATTGGATTTTCAAAGGGGTTACTCACCAACTTATCGAAATGGACGGAAATTTGAACAAATATGGGCCACGCCGGCGCTGTAGCGCAATTCAACTCGAACTCGCGCTTGGCTCATGACCCGAGTTTTTGCCGAAACGCTGTATGATATCCGGGCCGTTCTTTACGTCGAAAATGAGGTCCACATGACACTTCAATCCACGACGTAGTACCGAACTCAGCTGGATGCGTCTCTGGTTGAGCGTCCACGAGTAATGGATAGCCTTTTTTTCATTTCGCTCGTCCGTAAATGAATGCGACGCGGCCCGGCGTCATTTACACAGCAACTTTTTCAAGGTTTTGGGGATCCGGATGTTCGGATTCTGAATCCGTTACCAAATGTTTGGTGAGTGTTAGACTGTTAGTTGGTCATGTGTACCATTGATGGTGATGGAAACGATCCGCCAGGGTTGGCGGCCGACTTAGTTCCACTTACCTGAACCATTCCCGGAGCATGTCAATTAGCCAACCTGAGGAGCGAATCTCGAAACAGCCGCTGCTGCCTGCTTCTCCCACTTCACGTATTTCACCCACACAGCAGTCACAGCGCCATTCAACGGCTGGTTTTACTGCGTTTACGTTTCTCTACCCAGGTCCACCCCGCTCAGGCTATCCGGCGAACTCAGCCTCGTGGCTGCAGTCGAATCGTTCCCTTTGTTTTCACCCGCGCTGTGCTCATTGATTTTTCGGGTCCTGTCGGCAATTGCGCCACAGACAATACGCCTGCACCCAACTTGCCCTTCAGCAGTCCCCGTATCACCGTTCACTAAGGTGACTATCCTGACTCGTCAAGTTGCGGAGAAGCTGGTTTGTCGTAAAGGTATATATACGTTTGCAACTTGCTTCTTTAGAATGACTGTCATCGTCACATCAGCGTTACTATTTCTTATCAACTCTTGCTGCGTTACGGCCATGGATCTCTTCACGCAATTGAATTACTCCTATCCCGGGACTTCCAACGCTGCATCACTCCATGTTTTTCAACAACCACAAGGACATCACCGTCGTGTGTCGGTACCCAACATTCAATCAACGGGAAACCAAAACCACCCAAGGGATGGGTACGCGCATCCAATGCATTCGCATTCGCATTCCCGTTCTTCACTAGACTTTACCGGTCATGGTTTACGTCCCCAGCAGAACAGCACCCTTGTTGACTCACGAGGTTCCGTTCATCCCGACCCCAAACGCCCCATGAAGATGTATTACACAGACGAACCTGCGAACCTGCCGGACCAATATATTCCGTCATCCAACGACAAGATTACATGTACAGATCATCGACCGTTAGATGAAATTTTTGGAAATATGCGCCCTTTGACCGGATTGTCGGGTTTACCACATCCATCGCCGAATGGAACACCCCATGGGAACCCTCTGCATACTTCAGTTCTTACGTATGCACTGCCAACTAAACCACAATTGGATGGGGTGATACATATTCCACTGCTCGCTGTGGATAACCAGATGAGCGGCACGGGCCTTGTTGTCGATTTCCGATGTTCAGATTGGGGTATTGGAATTGAGATAGAAGGTATGTCATCGTGTGTTGATTTAGCCTGCGCTCTGAGAGACTTGAATTAGGGATACCAATGTCGGATCTCTTACACGGTAACGTGTCTGGCCTCGAGCGTCCCCATCAACGTGTGCTTGACGGATTTGGCGTTATCAATTTGCGGCTCAATATACTCGTGCGTCCTCTAGCCTGATACGGCAGTGTTTGGCTATCTTATCCCCTGTTAACCATAGTGGCCCCATTACCCTCCGTTTGCGAAGGTGATATCTGCTTTCGGCACGGACGGGAAGCCGATCACCCGTGCTGAATTGGGTTACGAAGTTTCCCTTGCGTTTGCCGAATTCTTCTACGTACGTACCCCACCCTGTCCTAGGTTTGAGATGCACGCGGTCTCAGGTTCCCTTATGCGTGTAGCAGATAACGTTACACTCTATCCCCCCTGCACAACCGGGACCCTACATGATTGCTTCATCACCCCCAGGGTCGTCGTCTCCCGGAATCAAATTTGACCAGCTGCACCTTATCACACTGAGGAATACGAGTCGCGGGGAGTGGATGGCGGAAATAAGAGCAGTTTCGGTTCCCTGAGACCTGTGAGTCGCCGCATCACCATTGCCAGCCTTGATTTCTCTCCCCATCATGATCACAATTTACGAGGACATTGGCACTTGGATTCAAACTCTCAAACACCTTTAATGTTTACATATGGTTGTCGTATTTGCCTAATCACCTGCACTTGGCAAGCACTTGGAACAATATAGCCATTTTTCTTAGCGTGCGGTCACCCTTTTTGACTAAACACAGGTGGTGGCAGTGTGACGCGCATGATTCTCGTGCGCTTTGCGACGCGCTACGTGCTATTTGGGTGTTTGGACCTCCCTTGCACACGCTCCGCTTTGATCTTCCTATTGACCATTCTCCCTGCTAGATTCATGGCCATGGATCATGCTTTGACAGCATGCGTGATGTATAAGTCCCCATCCTCGACATGAATTGGCAAGCTCTTCCTCAGCATCCTGACCATGCCTTTCGATCATTCGGGTCGCTGGTACGCACCTATCACAGTCCACCCGTCAGGGCTCCACGCACCACTTCCCTTAGGATATTCTTACGAAAACCTGGTCCCCCCCTTCACTGGACTGACCCCGAGAGAACTTTTGGATAGATATTACAGCGGGCAAGAAATTTTTGACTGGACTGATCCTCCAGGCATATCAGGAAATCAATTGGAAGGATTACAAAACCATCTGGGCAACGCAGAGGCTCTCGGTTTGCCGGGCTTGGTTGGTAAACGTAATTGTCTTCCAGCAGAACCGGTACCTGTGTACGGAGCAGGCTCTGTCCTCGGCGAACCGCAGGACGCCGTCGAGTTTAGAAACCAGGATCAAGATGGCCCTTCGAAAGGTACGTTTCCAATCTGATCGAAATGTCAGCGCAAACACTGAAGGACTGGCGTCTTTGTGACATAGGTGCCCACCTGTCTCACATGTTTGGACAAGACACAGACCCCGTTAAATTACAGGGCGCGGAGGATATTGTCCTTGATGGACTGAGAGGATCTGACCTCAGGTTTATGATTGCGGCGAGTGCGAACCGGACGGGATATGCTTGTGTCGACGCTGACAGGGATGTACATGTATCTCTAGTGGCCTGGATATGAGCCCGAGCGGTTCATGATTCACATCGCCTCGAAAAACGGTAGACCATTCACGCGATTTCACCTGGGGGAGCAAATCGTCATTGCATATGCTATGTTCTTCAGGGTAGGTTCAATTACTGTTTGGCCTGGGGCGCCACAACATACTTCACGTACCCTTTGTGTTTTTAGAAAGTGGAGAAGGAGATGCTATTACCTAGTGCACCCAGCTTCTTTAACATTGCGCTTCATCAAGGCCAAAATAGGAGATCAAACACGTTGGGGGTCCAGCTTACGCAGCTTCGCCTGACCAGATTTCGCAATACGATTGGCGGGAGCTGGGTTACCGATATCGAGATTGTGTAGTAGGTACATGAACCTGTTGGATATTTGATACAGTGCATGCGTTGCGTACACATACGCCCAGACTTCGTTGTTGTTAGTCCTTACGATAGGGTGTTGCTGTAAGTTCTACCCTGCCCTTCTGTCAATGTCAAGCTTGGACCCTCGTATTGATTGGATATCATGTCTTGTCTATAGTGTGTCTCAATATGCTAAATATGTTTCGACTCCGTTTGTGCCGGTGGTCTATGTCTCACATTCCCTGGCCTGCTGACCTCGCATACCACCGCCACATGAGGCCGCCGGATCTAAGCGTGACAGCCGAATACGTTTTGCGTCACGAAATCAGCGCCACATATTTATTGCGACGATCAACAGTAACACGCTCTTTAGGCCATTTAATTTATCCTGAATTTCCAGACACAACCCTTCTAGAATATTTAAGAGGTTCTAGTGTGGGCGCGGATGATTCTTGTGACGGTAAGCGTGTAAAACACCTCCATACCCCTCCTCTGTCTACCGCCGCCATGTCTTTTTTCAAGCTATCGCTGCTACTATTTTCATCCATTTCCTTTCACTTAGGCCCTTGTCGCACACCATCTCCCGATCCCGAAGACAAAGTGATGGTGAAGAGCATTCGGGAGCGACTATGGCGACACGCTGCGATACCCTCCGACATATTTCTGAAGGTGTCATCCTTTGAGATTACGTGCGATTAACTGTACTCACTCCATCTATCAGGGCACGACATGGCTAGCCACCATGGCGGAGTCGTTGGTCATCCTCGGCTCGCTACGGCATACGCCGCATTCCCCCGGTCCTGTTTCGGACCTGTTGAATGCACTCGGACCTGTTGAATCAAGTCGTCTCACCGCTCCCTTCATCTTCGGCGCAGGGGTCATTATAGCGGGCGGCTTCATCCGCGTCAAAGCTTTCCAAACCCTCGGCCCATTGTTCACCTTCCAGCAGTGCCTTCGGAAGGAGCACAAGCTCATCACGAGCGGTCCTTATGCCATGGTTCGACATCCGGGATATGGGGGGCTATTGATGTGCCTCGTCGGGTGGTGCATCGTGCACGGCAGTCCGGGGTCGTGGCTGCGAACGTCAGGTGTGTTGGGTGCTGGGTGGGTCAGGGCAGGTGTTATGTGTTGGTGCTTGTTGACAGCGGCATGTATTGCCACGGTTCTTCGGCGCTCGGCGGAGGAGGATGAATTCCTGTCACGTCGGTTTGGGAAAGAGTGGGAGAGTTGGGCAGGGAAGGTGAAGTACAAGCTTGTACCATTCGTTTATTGAGGGAGGACATCTTTCGTAGCACACAAGGAATTATATCCCAGGAATAGCATTTCAAGGAATCTTGTCTTTTCGCGCCCCGCAAAGGCACGTGCCAAGTTGTCCGAGTCTACCCTCCTTTCACTGCCAATGATACAATCGACAGACGCGAATGCGTACTTTAATTGGACCTTTGTTCTCACTGGCATCCCCTAGTTAGTCTCTTGTAGGCAGCCCTTAGGTAGGAAGACAATTTTACAACTTTGTCAATTGCGCGTCTTCTGGTTCTTCGATACTTGGGAGGCATGTCTCGACTTTAAATTCCTTCGCTCGGTCTGCCACTGTTTATTCAAGAGGTTTTTTTCGTCTTGACTGACGGACCTGAATCACGCTGACTTTGCACCCTAGAGCCAGTACGAGAGAGCAATGTCGCACTCGTCGACTGACCTGGTGCGACATCTTTCCCTCCTGCTAGTCTTGTTGTCGTTGAACATTCATAGCACAGCAACACGTATCTTTGTGCCACTGTGGTCCACTTCGCCACGTGGCAAATCCTTTCAGAAACCAGAGAGCTATACGGTCCTTTCATGCCCTCCTTTCGCTTTGACTTCCGTATTAGCCGCCTCCATTGTGCATTCGCGGCAACGAATAGTGCCGACAACCAGCTCGATGTATAAAAGGCCTCGATCCTCGACATGCATTGCCAAGTTGAGCGAGACATCTCGAAAAACCACCTCCAAGTCATTTTCCATCCTCTTTATCCTAACATGCCCGCAGGCCGATCTGGCTCCTCGGTTGTACGCGCCACTAGTGAGCGACTACCGGCCATACCCATACCAGCCGCAGTGTATTACCCACCCCAGTACCTTGGTGTGCCTGTTGGTTCACCAGGCTTGACGTGGATTTGGGACCCTGCAGTACGGCGGGTACCTGTACCTGGAGCGAGCGCCTTTCGCAACAGACCGCATGTTTCCGTCCCGTTTAGAAACCTGCGTGGAGGGCGGTCTTCAATAGGTACGTCTAATGTGAAAAGTCAGGTCTGTGCAAATATTAAGGGACGTTGGGTCATTGCGGCGTAGGTGTTCATCTGGCCGACCTCTACCCGCTGGCGTCGGGCCCTTTGTCGTTCCAAGGTGCGCAAGATATTGTCCTCGATGAAGTCGGAGGCCCCAGCAGAGAGCTGAAATTTATTATTGATGTGAGCGTGGACAAGATCTGCTAACCGACAATCCTGGCTGACAATGTGCATCCCTAGTGGCCCGGGTATGAGCCTGAACGGTCCACGATCAGCACCATTTCGAGCAACGGTGGACCACTGACGCGATCCGAACTAGGAAAGAATATCATGGCGGCCTATGGTAGATTATTCAGGGTGCGTTTCTGCGGTCCATATCTGACGGGCTAGGTTGCGTCGTGTCTCATAACCCTTTGTGTTTCTAGAAAGTGGTAACGGAGAAAATTGCATCCAGTCAAGTTGGGTATTTTAATATTGCACTCGATCAACGCCCATGTCCGCGGCCGGGTTCGATGGGTATACGCCTGTCGCAGCTTCATCTCGTCAGCTTCCGCGAACCAGCCCCAAATGACGACCACTGGGTTGCCGAAATCGATATCGTGCCAGCATAGACATCTGGCCCTGTTGGATATTTAATTTCGAGCGCGTATCATGTTATAGTACACTAGCCTTGACTCTCTAAGCGACTTTGACGCCGACTTGGTATCCTCCCCCCTTCATATCCCAAAAAGTCGCTTTCATGTTACCATTTGTATAAAGAGAAAGTTGTTATACATACCTCAGTAGTAAATCGATCGTCCCATTTGCCCTCGACGCTTTGCGAGCCTGTTAGTTTGTATCCCTGTCATCCGCTGGTCGGTGTGCGTCACCATGACCAATTAGGCGTCGCTCATCAGGTTTCTCTGTCAGTCGATGGCCGGTGACTGGACTTTGTTGGAGAGGAATGCGAGAGTTAGGCGCAGAGAGTCAAGAACAAGCTCACCCCATTCTTTGACTATGGCTTGAAGAACATGTTGTGGGTTGGGGCATTCCGAGTCACCCGTGGTAAAGCGACCGTCCGAAGATCTCCGAACTTGTCGGCCTTGTGTTATACTGTGCTCAATTCTCCCTGGGACCAGCAAAGGCGGAAATTAACAACTCTCAATGAATCTGCGAAGCTGCAAGTTGGCATCGTCGGTTTGCGGCGGTTAGCGGCTGCAATTTTCTCTCTCGTAGCGGTCTTCAAGCAGAGTCAAGCATGTCAATTCCAAGCTCAAGTCATGCTTTTCGGCTCTCGCGGAGTGTGCTCACTACCATCCAACCACCGTACGCGTCCGATCCTTGTCTACCTCTAAACCAACCCACTCCAACTCCTAGCACTACTTTAGCATACCCCGTGCCAAGGCATGGGGCACGGGGTACCCGTCTACACCCACTCGTCCCCTCCTCGATATGTCACAAGGTGTCCCGGGGGGTCCTCCACCGACTGTGTTACTAGACGCATTAGCAAAGACGTCTTCGTCTCTCCAAAGTGTAGGCTATGGTGGTGCTCTTGGAGAGCCACAACTCCGCACTGCCCTGGCTCAGGAAATGAAGACGGTCTATGGGCAAAACGCGGACATTACGGCCAACGACGTCGCTATCACGGCTGGGTGCAACATGTCATTTATAGCAGCCGTGATGTGTCTAGCAGAATCTGGGGACGAGGTGATTCTTCCTGTACCATGGTGAGTGCTCCCAGCAGCTTCTAGAGTGGCCCTCCCTCTTATACATGATCGACAGGTACTTCAATCATGCGTATGGCCCCTCTCGTATTTTCTTCATGAGATCTCGATTTATCTTTCATGTCGCAGCATGAGCCTCAACCTGCTTGGCATCAAGTCTGTTCCATTGTATACTCGATCCGACAAAGACTTTTTGCCCTCTATTGACGAATGCAAGAAGTTGATCACGTCCAAAACAAAGGCAATTACACTAGTCACACCAAACAATCCCGTCAGTTATTGTCTCCTCGCCTTCCCTTAGACTTATCTGTTATACCAGACTGGTGCAACTTATCCACCCGCACTCATAGCACAATTCGCAGGACTAGCACGAGAGAACAATATTGCACTCGTGGTCGACGAGACGTACCGCGACCTTGTGGAGCACTTTCCTCCGCACAACCTCTTTTCCCCCACACAAACAAAGATATTACCCCCATCCTGGTCTTGGAGATCAAACTTTGTCCATCTCTTCTCGTTCTCCAAGTCGTATGCCATTCCGGGGCACCGTCTTGGCGCAGTCGTCGCCTCACCCGAGCTTCTAATGTACATCACGACGACGCTCGACTGCATCCAGGTTTGTGCCCCTCGACCCGCGCAGCTGGCCCTCGCGAATGCGTCGCTCTTGTCTAAGCTTCGGCCTTCCATCCAGTCGAATGCCAGGGCACTTAGAGCGCGCCACGAACTCTTCCGCAAGTTGCTTCCGTCGGGGTGGACAATTGGCTCCCAGGGAGGTTTTTATGCGTTTGTAAAACACCCTTTTGAGAACGTGTCTTCGATCACGTTTTGTGAGCGCTTGGCAAAGGAACTAGGTATTCTTGTTCTTCCTGCTCAGTTTTTCTGCAGTGAGGAGGACGAGGCACAGAGGCGAGCGGCGGGTCTGTCTGAAGAAGGGTGGGACAGATGGCTTCGTTTTTCGGTTGCAAACATTGGTGATGAGCAAATTGTGCAAGTCTGCGAGCGTTTGAAGGAATGTGGAACACATTTTGAGTAAACTACCAGACGTTGTTGTGGCAGTGCAAATTTTTGAGATCAAAACTTTCATACGATCGTATTAGCCTTGCAGTCCTCTGTGATCCTTCTGCGAGCCATGGATGTACGTTTCATTTCGTCCTCTGCGATACCCGGAATTCGTTCATGACCGCAAAACGCTCAGGCAGGGCTCCAACGCACTCAACCGATCCATGCAGGGTCTCTGGTCCGCCCATCGCAAAGCCAAATTAAACTTCAATGCTGCCGTGACACCACCACCGACGACGCCAGCGCCAGACACCTTGGTCTCAGCCCCTTTACAGCCCACGCCATCGAATGAACCCGCTAACCCGGTGCCTCCCGCTGAGGAACTCGCAGAAGCGGGGCCATCGACGCAAGCAGGCCCTCCATCCGCACCTACCTCTACGGGCGCCCGCCCTCCGTCTTCAAAACGCAAGCTACGTCGTAGCGCGGGGGACAACGACGGGACTAAGCGACCCCGCACGGCGACGACCACCAGCGGGGGTGGAAGTCCATCCAAGACGTACGCCCCACCGACGACACGCCTGTCCGACCTCGGCGGCGTCGAACCCTGCATTGAAAAGATGCTCGAGCTGATTGCCATGCCGCTCTGTCATCCCGAGATTTACTTGCATACGGGGGTGCAGCCTCCACGTGGGGTGTTGTTGCATGGACCGCCTGGGTGTGGTAAGACATTGCTGGCGAACGCGATTGCTGGGGTGAGTCCGATGGTTACTTGTTTGGACGTATGTGACACTCTTTTTTTCTGGGTGGGGCGTGTCTTATAGGAGCTTGGTGTGCCTTTTATCAGTATATCAGCGCCGTCGATCGTGTCGGGGATGTCAGGCGAATCGGAGAAGACGCTGAGAGACACTTTCGAGGAAGCCAAGGTGCGTTGTAGAGGTATCCTGATCAACACCTACTGACACCGCAGCTCGCAGCGCGTCGCCCCATGCCTCTTGTTCATCGATGAAATCGACGCCATCACCCCAAAACGGGAGAGCGCGCAGAGGGAGATGGAGCGGCGGATCGTGGCTCAGTTCTTGACATGCATGGATGGTCAGTGTCCCTCTGTCCATCGTTCGTATCACTCATTGGTTTAAAGACATGTCTTGGGAAAAGACGGAAAATAAGCCCGTGATCGTGATTGGTGCTACAAATCGCCCCGACTCTCTGGATGCTGCACTGCGACGTGCTGGCCGATTCGATCACGAAATTAGCATGGGGGTACCCGACGAGGATGCCAGGAATAAGTACGTTTTCCGTTTCCCGCTCCTCGTTAGGTCGCCTCACATGTGCAATCCCAGAATACTTCGGGTGCTCTGCGCCAAACTTCGACTCGAGGGGGATTTTGACTATGCATCCCTCGCAAAAGCGACACCAGGATATGTCGGTGCCGATTTGTCCGCATTGACAGGGGCAGCAGGCGTCATTGCCGTAAAACGAATATTCAAAGAACTCTCTGATGGGACTCTAGTCCTTCCGGACGCACCGGAAATATCAACCGACAACAGTGATACCCTCATGGTCGTTGATTCGACCCCTCACACGCCAACAGCAGAAGCATCCCTACCCACATACCCTATCCGACCGTTTGCGTCGCTCGCCATCCGACTCTCCTCGAGCTCTATCGCCCATTTCCTGACTGCACATCCCTCCCCGCTGACCGAATCCCAACTCGCACCGCTCTGCATTACCTCCGCCGATTTCCGTGCTGCACTCTCTCAAATCCAGCCGTCCTCGAAACGCGAAGGATTCGCAACGGTCCCGGATGTCACGTGGTCCAACATTGGTGCGCTGCATGGCATCCGGGAAGAACTCCAAATGGCGATCGTCCAGCCGATACGACGACCCGAGTTGTTTAGTGCGGTTGGGATCGAAGCGGCGTGTGGCGTGTTGCTCTGGGGTCCTCCTGGGTGTGGCAAGACGTTGCTTGCAAAAGCGGTGGCCAACGAGTCGCGCGCGAATTTCATCAGTGTCAAGGGCCCCGAGCTGTTGAACAAGGTGCGTGGGTTGGATGTGGTTGAGAACGTGCCTGACGTTTGAGGTAGTACGTCGGCGAGAGCGAGCGGGCGGTGAGACAGGTATTTTCGCGCGCCCGCGCCTCGTCGCCGTGTGTCGTCTTTTTCGACGAACTCGACGCCTTGGTACCAAGGCGCGACGACAGTCTGGTACGTCCCCTTTTTCTCCCATACCCATGCCCATCCTTGATCAATGATGCCAACGACAGTCTGACTCGTCGGCACGCGTCGTCAACACGCTTCTCACCGAACTCGATGGCCTCGATGGTCGCAAATCCGTCTACGTCATCGGGGCGACGAACCGACCGGACATGATCGATCCTGCGATGGTGCGTCCGGGTAGGCTGGATAAGCTGTTGTACGTCGATTTGCCGACGGCATCGGAGCGCGTCGAGATTTTGAGGACGTTGATGAAGAGGGTACCAGTGGACGAGGCCGAGGCTGAGGGGGGTGGCGATGGCGATGGCGATGGCGATGACGTGAGGGATACGGATGCGGGAGGGGGCGTGAGGGAGGGGGCGGAAAGGTTGGTGAAGGAGCGGTGTGAAGGGTATAGTGGAGCGGATTTAGCGGCTGTGGTGAGGGAAGCAGGGGTGATTGCACTGAGGCGCGTGTTGGGCTCGCTTGAGGAGATGGAGGAGATGGAGGGTGAGGGGCAAGGCGATGGACACGGACATGGGGAAGTGAGTCCGAGGGTGGTGGTCACACCACCAGATTTCGTGCGTGCGGTGGACAAGGTTGGACCTAGCGTATCGGTAGCGCAGAGGAGAAAGTACGAGGCGCTCCGGTCAAAGTTTGCGGGGTTGCCGGTGCGGGTCAAGGGTGACGACGGTGGTCGGATCGAGGAAGTCGTGTAGTAGTGGATATGTCATTTATCAGACGTGTCTGGCAACACTGGGTTCGTTAGGTTCAGCAAAATGGGGACGACGTGACTGAGAATCCAGCGATGAAAAATGTATCAAAAATACGAATGTAAATCCCTACAAGATACCCTACAACACGTCCGCCAACCTAAAATCAAGTCACCTTGGTGCGTTTCGTCCGTCGCGTCCTTCCCACCTCACCCCGTGCGACTCCAGGACCACCCGCCCTCATGCCGCCCTCGGCCTCGTCCCCACCCAGCATCCTCCACAACCGTCGTTTCTCCTCCGCCTGACCCGGGTCCTCGTATGTCACTCTCAAACTCTCCTCGGTCGATCGCATCGCGCCCTCGAACAAGCTCATGTCGAGGTCTGCTGGTAGTGGGACCGGTAGGACCGGCGGACGGACGACGGGACGGGTGGGTGAGATCACGTTCTCGCGGGATGCGTGCCGAGAGGCGAGCTACATCGCATGTCGACCCCAAACCTATGAGCACACGACGCGCGAGAGAACAGAGCAGACGTACGTTAGACCCCGGTCGTACCCGCTTCCCCTTCTTCGCCCCTGCCCCAATAGCCCCGCCTGCATCGCGCATCGCCTCGTCGCGGTCTTCCTCCGCGATGGGCCGTTTCCCGAGGAGAGACGTCAGGCTCTCGTGCAGCGCTTTCGTGATGGCGTCCGTGTCTGGGAGACGTACGGGCGAGGATGGGACGAACGCGTCGGGAAGCGAACTGGAGGGCAATAGCTTCATAGGCGAAGGAGATTTCGAGGAAGGAATGCAGGCGTGGACTTGTGTCCGAATGGGTGTTGGAGCGGGGGGTTGGGCTTGAGTGATGGTGTTGGCATTGGCGACGGTTGCGTCAATAGAGCCAGGGGGTTGACGCAAGGGAGGGCTAGGTTCGGGAAAGGGGAATTCTGGTTCGGCAGGTGGCGGAGAACTGCTTAATGGAGGCGCAGCAGGGGGAGAGGACGTCGCAGGGGGGAGTTCGTAGGCTTCGGCCCCTTCTGGAGGATCCGACTCGTGCGTTAGGAATCTTGGTTTGCCAAACAGCCCGTTGCGGGGGGGAGATCTTGGCTCCAACGTTTTATCACGGTGGCGTCGTGCGTTGGATTCCCGTTCCGGAGGGGCCTTGTCTTGGAGGAGGGCTGCGTTCTTGATGAACATGGGCTGGTTGGTAGAATCACCTAGGAAAACGATGAGTACGATGCACTGCAAGAAAACATACGATGGACGCCATTACCATTGGTGATATCCATCATTTGGTAGTCCACTTCCTTCTCCTTGCCCTTACCCTTGTCTTTTTTGGCCTCGGGAACCGGGTCTGGACCACCATTCTCGGCGTTGACAGTTGCTCCTGCACGAGATTCACCGACGAGGTAGCCCTCCACAGATGGGATAGTTCCCGTCCGCGCGATATCTTGCAGCCAAGCCAAAGAGACGACCGGAATCCGCCACTCCAACGCCTTATCGTACTTGGCACCCGTTCCACTGGGGCAGAGAAGGTGCGTCGACCGGCGAGAAAATGTCGGCTCGAGGGTCATCCCTACATATGCATAGTGGTGACTAACTCGGATGATAGAAGAACAAAAAAGAAACGAACCAATCGCCCTCACGAGACGTCGAGTCCAACATAGCTCGGACTGATCTAGACCAGACAAGCTCAGATTGATCATTTCCGCATCTATACTCGTCTGTGAGTAGGTGAAGAACACAGACAGATGTAGACCTACCAGGTACCGGTGTCGTGATCTTGAGTGGTGTAAAGGATACATTCTCATCAGATTTACATATGCGCTCGTGGAATACTGAATGTTCGAGCCAGCATTCTGTCCTGTACTTGGTTCGTGCGTAGTCGTCAAATTCGTCGCGGTAGAGTTTACTTCCACTACCACGACAGAGGGCGAAAGTTAACATCAAGAGGGCAACGCAAAGGAGGATGCCAGGACTATACCTTATTAACCTCACAATAATAAAACTTGGTTCTTCGACATCGTCGTCGGTCACTACACCACCGCCGCTCTCAATGGCAAATCGAACGTTTGGACAACGTGCTTCGCCAAGAAGACGAAATGTGTGGCCGGCAAAGAGAGTCGACATAGCTGACTCTCCTTCTGGCTGAGCCTGGTCATGTAAACCTTCTGCATCACCTGGGCAAACTACTGGACACGTCGTATTCCGCCGAAACGGTTGTCGAACAGCAGGTTCTTTCACGGGAATGGGAGCGAACGAGTGTGCTCGCCTAAACGTCGATATGACACTCTCTTTCTCCTTTTCCTTGCCAGTTTCGACCCCAGTTCCGCCATGGGCCACGATGTTTGACCGAGCCTTTGGTCGTGTTGGGGTCGAAGGCGGCGATCGCATTGCTTGGGACTTTGAAGGACTCCGGACGAGTTTTCCACCGTCGAGTTCGAATCCACGAGGTTTGAGGAGACTTTGCCAGAGTTGAAGAGTTACGGCGGGAACTGGCTTGTTGACAACAGCCATTTCCTCTTCATCGCCGTCGATTGGAAGGTTATTTATGACGGTGAAACTGCCAGTAGGAACGACGGGCTTCAGCCGCTTTGGTTGATCGACACTGTCTACAGGTATGGCGGAATTCGGGTGAGAGCCAGGGGCAGAGTCTTGGACGGGAAATGAAGCCACGGAGACTGGCAAGAATACAAAATATAGGATTACAAAGGTCTAGTACGGAAACAAGTACTCACTCTCGTGCAAGGACTTTCGTTCCGGTCTTGGTCGACTCACTTGATACTTTCTTTCATCGAACCTACCTTTGAGAAGTGCATCGGTGAAGGAGTCATCAGAAATTAAGAGAAGCCCACCACCAAACTCGAGACAGTCCCAGAACCACTCTTCCCAAACGAGATGTATGTGCGCTTCTTTGCGTTTGTTGAACTTTTCAGCGTACTTCATCTTGTCTGTTTCTGTATCGCCCGAGCACAGAAGATGGGTAACTCTGACAGGACGTTCGAGGTTTTTGAGGTAGGTTCCTTGATGCGCTGTCACGAGTCTGTTTATCTCGGTACGTCGGTGGACGTCTTCGACGCCAGAGAGAGAGAGAACGACGCCAGAGAAGATGGGTAGTCGGTGTTTGGACGTGGTCTGGGAGGAATAGTGAGTTGGCGTCAAACAGCAGTGAGAATCCGTACTTGTTGCACGTCAACATCGTCACCTCGTAACCATATAGCATGTGCCTCTGCGACCCAATCTGGAGTCATGATAGGTATCTTGCGCTCGAGCGCACACTGCGCGCTTGAGTGACGAGCAAGGTCGGCAGTGCAAGGAAACGCACCATGTACTTGGCTCCACCATGCGAACTCGCGATGAGATGGGTGACGCGGTCGGTAAAGTCGCTCGTGGAAGTGGCACCGAGCTCGAATGCCATTTTGAACAAGGTAGGCTGAATGAGATGGATGAAAGTGGGCATCGGAATAGGGTAGTGTGACGGACCTTGTCCATTGTCCCAGTCGCGCATATGGAGAAACCTCTGAAGGGTCTCGGACAAAGATCTACCATGCTCGCATTTGGGGGTGCCTCAGAGTCTGAGCTACGGTCGCAGGACGCGTCTGGGTCGTGCGCTCGGGCGGTGCGAGGTTGGAGTGGTGCAGGTCGAAGTTTGACATTGGGTACCTGTGCAGACGATGTCAACGTCGCTCTGGAGGGTGCAAAAGGTACAGCTGACCTTGTGGGATTTGTTACCGCGTCGCATCGAAGAAATAATTTAATAAATTTTGTGGAAGTGCGGTTAATCCAGGGCGTGACGATGATCACGTGATGTAATTCAGGGCTGGTCGATACGCGTGCGCTACTCTCGTTCGAACGACGTTCATCAGGAGCGGCGAATCGTTGACCACTACGTGGCGCGATTCGGGCCACAAGTTCAAGGCTGCAGCTCTGAATCCTGGTGGCCGTTCAACGCTCAGATGGCAGTGCTCATTCCCATGCCCTCGGCATAATGCCTACCACCTACAGCTTTTGACAACCAAGTGCGGCAGCTGTGCTTCCACAGGCACCCAAATCCGAATCCGGGTTGGTTCCATCCGAGATAACCTATTTAAATGAGGCCTGGGGCATAATACTCATGCGTGCAGCCCTTTTGATCGCCTGAAACCATGTCGCAGTGGGGCGCCGGTAAGATTCCCTGATCTATCTGTAACTCCCAACAATACATTGAGTTTTGGTGGCAGTTTGCGAAGCGAACAATGCAACCGTGGTCTCCATCTGTTGCGCACAGCTCGGTGTTCCATACACCACGGGTAGCACGACCGTGACCTTCACACCCCAAAGCACACCAATCCCCACCGACATCCCCTCCACGACGTGCAAATGGACCAGCTCGAACACAACCATCACCTCTCAAATTGAAAGCTGGTTATCTTGCACCGACCAATATAACAGCACCGTCGATTTTAGCGTGTGCTTGGGGCCAATAATACCATCCAGTGCTGCACACAATGTCAAGATCAAAGGTCCTGTGAAGTACATTAGTATGTTGGCGCTTGTGGGAGTCATTGTACATATGACGTTGGTCGTTCAATAAATCCGAGTCGTCTGTGAGGTAATCGGAATGTGGATCTTCACGGGGCACACTGGATCAGGATAGGTCCCATCATATGCGACTGTTCTTATTTCTCCTGTGACTCGTAAATCAAGCAGAGGTGTCGTCTGATTTTGCTGTATATGCTCCATCTAGTCTGTGCATACTCAAGTCTGGAAATCAAGATACATTCAATTTCAAGAGAAGGGTGATATATACAGAGCTAGGCTCGTGAGAACATGGCAACGATCCATCTGCAAACACACCTTCCGCTATCAGAAGAGAACCCGGGAAAATCAAGTCGGCTGAATGCAAAGATTAGACGAGCAAGACACATGATTCTATACGAGGGAGACTTACAATTTGATGCATGATCGAATCAGGTCGTTGTTCTTCTTAAGCCAGGGCTAATTGGAGCGTTCGGTATTACCCAGGAGCGCGTTCAAAAATTTGGCAAGGTCGGTTTCTGTGGTCTTTACTGCTACATCGTTAATTTTACCAGGAAGTCTATTGGTATCAAAACTCGTACAGTCATGTGTCAATGGTTTCGAGAAATACTGCGGGGTAGGTGCAGCACCAGCAAGGCCGAGGTATAGCGCGATATAGACGAGGGAGGATGGAATACGCATGATGATCGGGTGCAAAACACAAATTCCACTGAAGTGGCTGAGAAGGAGCTGGGGGTCCGTCGCTCGAGAAGAATCTGACCAGTTATAACCTTCGCCGGGAAGCGAGTGGAATCCAAGCGGACTCTGCTTTTGTTGTGAATCTGATGACACGCGTTAGCCGTGGTGGGAAGGCTGCCGACCAGGATGTCTGATATAAACCCTTACCGGGAAGCGAACAGAATCCAACTTGAGGGAAACCTTTTTTTTGTATTCTGATGACATGGGTTGGTCACGGTGGGGATCTGCCGGTCAGGATGTCTGACCGTTTAGGCATAAACCTTCGCCGAAAAGGGAGCAGACTTTTTTGTATTATGATGATACGCTGTTAACCATGGAGTGGCGTGCCGCAGAATCCAAGTGAACTTGATTTGTGTAATTCCGACAAATTTCGAAACGCACGTCAGTCACGGTAAGTATACATGGACATCAGTAGTCGTACTGACACTCATGCATAGCCTCCTGAGGAAAAATCAGTGTACCCACTGGCAGGGATGAAGATTGTCGGAACTAGAGCTCTTCCAAGAAGCGAGTTGACTCCAGGACTGTTCGTCGAGTAAACCAATTAGATTCATATTTTAGACTAGCACTTCTTCAGCTGGTACTTCCTTGTAAGAGAGTCGGGAGGGGCGGCTTCACTTACTAGTAGACAGCTCGTTCCGCACAATCATTGCCTCGGTAGATCTTCCCAGGATACTGCCGATGCACCACGCGATTCAGAGTCGACTGGCATCCGGGCCATGTTCTGTGCGGTGACGTTGGATGCTTGATCAATTGACCGGAGGACGAGAGGCGGTAGTTGGCAGTGGGAACAGGGCAAAGTCGGGAGCAAGATCGTGACTTGACTCCTGGTCGTCACATCAGTTTTTTTTCCTGGAAAGTCTCTCTCGAACCGTCTGGCCCGTATATGTCCGAGAGAACCTGTGCTCGGTGTGCTGTACGGATGCATATGCTCTTTGTTTGAAGAAGGAAGGGCACACGGGAAGAACCGAAGTACATGTGTGGATGATTTTCACCGCTTTGTTCACGGCCACGGTGACCAAGTTCCCCCAATGCTCACATGGTGCGATTTGGACCACAAATTGACGACTTCTGATGCGTGTTCTCAATGATATCTCCCTGGGTCACCGGACTGATTATGTGCCTTGAATCTACCCTCACGAACTCGAATAGCACCTACAGCTTTGACAAGTGCTGCAGCTATGCTTCCACAGGCACCCAAGTCTGAATCCAGGTTGAATTCATCCAGAACTAGGCCTTTAAATTTGGCATGATACCCATCCGGATGTATATAAGGACCCGCCGCCATCCTCACCGTCCCACTAACTTGCACAACCGGGTCCATTCGAACATAGTTCCTCCTGGTTGAAACTATGTCGTATGTCGTCGGTAAGAATTCCCCCCAACCTACCTATAATCACCGTATAACACCTTGGGTTCGATTGCAGCTTGTGAAACGAACAATGCAACGGTGGCCTCCATTTGTTGCGGGAAGCTGGGTGTTCCACTCACGATGAGTAGCACGACCGTCACCATCACTCCCCTCTGGTCAGCTTCACTAATGCCAACACCCACCGGTATACCCTCCACGATGTGCAAATGGACTACCAGTTCAAATGCAACCGGCTTCTCTGAAATGGAAAGCTGGCAGTCTTGCGTTGACAAATATCTCACATCTCCAATCGACAGCATTGAGCTTAACGCGTGTTCGCCGCCAGTAATGCTATCCAATGCTGCACACAGCACCAAGATAAAGGGTCCTGTTAAGTGGGTTAACATGCTGGTGTTGGTGGGAGCCATCGTACAAACGGTGTTAGCTGTCCAATAAATTGTCTGAGGAAACTGGAAGGTGGATTTTCATGGGACATGTTAGATCTGTAGTGGTAGATAGGCTCTATGATATACAACCGTTATTATGTCCCCCGCGACTCGTAAAACAACCAAATTTGACATGAATTCCTTGAGGACGTCAACCATGAAATGGGTGAAGGAAGGGGTGTGATGAACTTACGAGAAAACGGTTGTGCGAAGCAGTATGCGGCCCGGGTTTTTCAGCTTCGAGTTCTGGACCGTATTGTTCGATCGTCTTGCTTAGTCCGAAAATAAACCCGTTATACCATGCGCATCGCTCGTAGTGGTCGTTAACCGTCGGAATAGGGCCTAAAATGCCGATACATTCGTTTTCAAGAGACAACTCATCGATTGAGGTAACCTCGTGAGGGGAGGACAGCAAACCATCTACAAACACGCCTTCCGCCACCCACAAGAACCTCGAAGAATGAAAAAGAGAACTTGGGGAAACATGTTGACTGAATGGAAAGGCTAGAAGAGCACGACGCTTGACCCTATAAGGAGACTTGCCACTTGACAGATGGTATGGATACGACCAGGTGCAGTTGTTCGTTTAAGCTTGGGGCTTTCAAGTTCCAAAACTGAGTCGGAATGCGTGAGCACCATTGATACCATCGTTGAAGTCTGCTGGTTATCAAAACCCGTGCCTCTTATTGCAGCGGCGAGGTCGGTCTCCAACGTGCCAGTGGGTGCGCAGTAGGCCAGCAGTAAAACTGAAGCATAACGCGATATAGACGCCGCATGATGATCAGGTGCAAAACGCAGACTCCAAGAAGATTTTCAGAAATAGTTGGCAGTCTGCTACTCAGGATAACCACTTACTAGTATAACCTTCACCAGGAAGCAAGCAGAGTCCAATCAGACCTTGTTATGTTGTAATTCTGATGACACACGTTAATCAGTACATAATAACACGTGCACGAGTAGTGACTCTTCCGAGAATATATCAATTGGCACGATTTAGAATCGACTAGTGTCTGCGTCTTGTTCTGTTTGGTGTGTAGGTGGATCCTTGAAATATGCACTCAATTGGCGCGAGGTGGAAAGGCTGCAGATTGCGGCAGTGGGTAGAGTCTCTCGCCCGACCCGTCTGAGTCTGTCGTGTAAATGTAAGCTTCGTCCCGGAGCCCAGAACCTGTGTTGTATGCCGCACGTCGGTACTCGAGCCTTCCGAGTCAGGAAGAACGATACGCCGCGGGAAAACCCGTCCCTTTCGGAATAAATAATGCCAAGGGCACTGCACGTGGTTGATTTGCACCCGAACACAAATGTCATGGCTTGGGCTTTGCTGGTGTGACCTTTTTGGCTTCCACAGGCACTCGAGTCTGAATCCAGGTTGTATTCGTGCAGAACCAAGCCTTTGAATTTAGCATAATGCTCATCTGGGTACATATAAAGACCCGACACCATCCTCACCGACGTACTAACTAGCAGCATCGGTCCTTCGATCACTTCCTCTCGGTTGAAACCATGTCGTACAGCGTCGGTAAGGATTCCCTCGATGATCTATTTATAATCTTCGAATAACACTCTTGGTCTGGTGGCAGAGTGTGTAACGAGCAATGCAACCGCGGCCTCCATTTGTTGCGCGCAGATCGGTGTTCCACTCACCATGGGTACTATGACCGTGACCTTCACCCCCCCGGTGGTGTCACCAACCCCTACTGGCATACCCTGCACGACGTGCAAATGGGTTGCCAGCTCCAACACCACCGGCATCTCTGAAATGGAAACATGGATAGGTTGTGCTGAGCAATACCAGAGTCCAAACCACGGCGTCGTGATTGCCAATTGCTTGCCGCTAGAGTTACTATCCAGCGGTGCACACAGCATCAAAGTGAAGGGCCCTGTGAAGTGGATTAGCATGCTGGTGTTGATGGGAGCCATCGTGCAAACGGTGCTGATCGTCCAATAAATCGTCTGAGGCAATTGGACTCGAATTTTTATGGGGTACACTGCTGGATGATAGTGGAAGGATAGACATCATGATACGCAATCGTTAATAAGTTTCCTGTCAATGTGACTCGCCACAAATCAAACAAGTTTGACCTAAGCTAAGAACACGACAACGATCCATCTGTAAACCCAGCTTCCGTTACTCACAAACACCTTGACAGATGCAAAGAGAACCCGGGATGATCCACAAGTCGCCATATTAGTAGACTGGCACTTGTATTCCTTGCAAGAGTGGGGAGAGGGAACCTCACTTGGACAGTGTGTTCCGGACGACTCGGGTCATCGACAACGCCGATGCACCCCGATTTCTAGTCGACCAGTACCTGGGTTTTGTGCACAAGGACAAATCATCACAGCACACATCCAGTGGGCTGGATAGCGAAATTTTCCCGTGCACTGCAGCAGTCAGTGAGAGGAACAAAACCAAACTCGGACTCGGAGTCTGGATCTGAGGGGGTGGCTTCCAGTGGCGCGACGTGGGATATCACGACGGCACTGTTCAATTCCACGACGCTCAGATGATAGACTGACGATATCACTGACTCTACTTACTGGTGCTGTTGCGGAAAAACAGCATATTACAAGGATCGTTCAATCCGTTCCTGCTCTTGTTCTTTATTGGTTCCACTGTGGTACGCGCACTAGTATGGGTGACTTATCGACCACCGCTGTACAAAAATAAATCAGTTCATGCTTGTCATGAGCATCGTGAGTACGGTGTCAACCTAACTCAAGAGTCAGATTATACTTAACCAGAACAAGTACCGGGGTGCTGTGCTACCAGTAGTGCCCAAGTCGGAACCCCAGACCAATCGGAGCATCCAGAAATGTTCATGGGAGCACACAAGGGCCTTGCGACAGGTAACCAGCGCAGCGGACCTTGCAACCACCCTTGTAGATGGCTGAAAGCACATCGTACGCCGGTAAGAATTCCAAATGATCTAGCCGTTACGCACGACTCACACCTTAGGCAGCATACTGCGAAAGCAGCAATGCCACTGTGGCCTCCATTTGTTGCAGACAAGTCGATGCTTCAGTCACGACGAGCAGCGCGACCATGACCATCACACCGAAAGGCACGTCAATCCCCACTGGGATACCCTCGACGATGTGCGAATGGGCTGTCACCCCAAACGCAAGCAGCTTCAACACTGGCAACGTCGAGATCTGGTTGAGTTGTGCCCACCAATTCGGGGAGAGTACCACCCAAAGTACGTGCACCTGGCCAGAAATGCAATCCAAGTCCGTCAGTGCTGCACACAGCATCAATCCTGTAAAGTGGATTAGCATGCTGGTGCTGGTGGGGGTCATTGTACAAACGATGTTGGTTGTTTGATAGATCCGAGCCGTCCGTGGGGTCATTGGGATGTGGATCTTCATGGGGCACACCAGGTCACTTTTTTCAACTACTTCCTTGCAAGACCGTTCATTCATTCCGGACCATTTATTTCATCCCGAAGGAGATCTGTTCGAGGTGTGCAAAGACAATCACAGGCAGGTTAATACGCGTCAAGAACATGCGAATCGTAGAGTATTTGCCACACCCCCTCTGGAGGACAACATCCGTGGGTTCGATGATGAAGGTTCTGCATCAGGGGCGGTGAACTCGGGAACAGGCTGAACGACGAAACCAGGCCGCGCATGCGCATGACAGTCAGTGGGAGGAATATGCCAAACTCCGAGTTGCGACCTCTGATGGCGCAATCGATTCTCCGACCTTCAGATGGTGGCTACCTGCTGACTCTACTATCGTGTGCGGAAAAACGGGGATTACTATTACTCGGCTATTTTCTGCCCTTCACTGGTGCGAAGTGCTCACTGTGGTACGTGGTGACATCAACCCAAAAATAAACAAGTTCAACGTGCGCCGGCCCCGGCCGTCAGCGAACATCATGGGGCACGGGTTATGATAGGAACAAGTACCGGGTGCAGGGCTGCTCGAGTTCCAACCTATGAGGGTCTAGTAACGCTCATGGAGGCATATAAAGACCAGACATCAACCACTTAGGTCGGGTGACCAGCACAGCGGACCTTTCGATCATAGTTGCCGTTGGTCGGTATCATGTCGCACGCCGGTGAGGAATTCGTCAATGATTTAGCCATAACGCACGACTCACACTCCTGGTCTTGGTAGTATTCTGCGAAAGCAGCAATGCAACGGTGGCCTCCATTTGTTGCGCACAAATCAACAGTATTACTCCAGTCACAATGAGCAATGCCATGATGACTGGCCTGATAACCAGTACAACCACAAACACCCCTCCACTCCCCACCGACATACCCACGACGATGTGCGAGTGGGCTGTCGGCCCAAACTCGACCGACATCATTAATGTCTGGATGGCTTGCGTTCGCCCATATGAAAACACCACTGTCGATAGCTTGTGCGTGTCGCCAGCGACGATGCCGATGTCCAGTGCTGCACATGGCGATCCTGTATTAGCAAAGTGGGTTAGCATGACGTTGTTGGTGGGAATCATTGTACAGCTGGCACGGTGGCAGTAAACAGCTGGCACTTTAGCAGAATGCAAACACGGACAAACAACAAGCTTGTTTGACCCGCCGACTTTGAAGTTTGCAAGTGACAGCGAGCTCAGGATGGGCACTCTCGTCTAAGCAATGCGTGCTTTTTCTTGTGGCCCCCCATGGCGACCCTCGCCTCGACTTTCCTATTCTGCAGCAGTGCAGCCATCTATCGACGTATATTCGTAACCACATAAACGACAACTTGCTTATTATCCCTCTACTATTCCACTACCATGGCCTCTCAATCCCGTCCTGAACCAATGAATGCGTCTCCGCACCATTCAAAGGTCAAGGTCACTCTGACCCTGTCCGATCCTGTATATGTTTCTGGCACACACATCTCTGGAAAGATGGAGATAGAGAGCCGTGCCGACCTCGACTCTTTACTCGGTATAGGCGTAATGATGGTCGAACTGTACGCTATTCAAGGTAGAGGACCGTCTACATTCGCACCCCGTTACTCATCATCGCTCAAGAGGTCAATTCTGGAGAATACTCGGCAACCTCTACTTTTATTCATTCCCGCAGAATATTTCAAGGCCCAGGCCTTCCCCCTTCCAACGCTGTCTACTCCGATCATGTTCCCGAAGCTGGCGAATTGCCTCTTCCGGCACATCATTTTGCCGCCCGACATGGTCAGACGACGTTCTTTTTCCGCTTCCCCGTCCCCGCATCTTCTCCGTCCTCGGTTAATTTCGGTCCCGCCAGCATCAGGTACGAGGTGCGAGCAAGCGTGAGCGTTGCATGGAGAGGAGACAAGCGTCTCGTCACCGATATGCGAGAAGTAAAAGTTGTCGAGAATTGGGATCCGACGAATGCAGCGCCATCACCACAAGCTGTGGCAATTACACATGGAGGCAAGATTTGGGCTCAGGCAACCCTGACAAACGGTGTGGTGGTGGGTGGAGAATCCGCATGCATAGATCTACAATTAAAGAATCACACACAACGTTGGGTGCGTTCTCTCCATACCCTTGTAATCTGGTTTTCTCTAAAATCGCCATTCAGACATCCGGTGTCACAGTCACATTGACGAGAGACCTTCACCTCTCCACGTCTTTCTTGGCTGGGAGATCACCACCTAATATTTCAGATGTCACTACGCAAGTTGAATTCCGTGGACCGGAATACTCTGTTCCTCCCGGAGTAGAGGGAATAGCCCGTCTTGTCATTGACATACCTCGCCATTCGCGTGGTGTTAAAGGAGGACTACGGGTCGACAATAATGGGAGGACCACAGAGGGCTTCTTCGAGGTACGTTGCGCCCTCAAGTTAAGAATCGATATGTCTCCCGAAAAGTGCGCTATTCACGACTTTGTCTTTACGTCTTACCAACTATCCCCAGTGAGGATACTGTCATAATATTGCCTCTAATCATTTATCATTCGTGTGCCATCCCTGAAATCCCTGAATCTCCGTCGTACCCCCCATCCTCCCCCTATCCATATCCGGCACCCGTCTCTCCAGGATTGCTTTCACCCCCTCCTGGAACACAATTGATGCCCGTCTATACCGGAAATCAGATGCAACAATACAATCCCGCATGGCCGGCCTCCTCTGCGCAACCAGTTTTCGATTATTTACCAAACCCGCACGATGGGCAAGAGACCCATAACTGGCAAGGTGTGCCTTATTTTTATGCGTCACCGATGCAACGTTCCATTTCTGCGGGACCTCCTTCGCAAGCACCCTACTTCGCACCTGGATTGTCGACTTCATATACACCTTCACCAAGATTGCTGCCACCGCCGCCCACACACGTGCCCTTTACAGGCTACATTGATCCCGGATTGCCAATAGAAACAATTGATGGATACACGAGTCCCGATCATACACAGGGGGTTATTGCCTCTCCAATTTCACAGAACACCCATTCGACTGCGCACTATCCCTCCGTTTCACCGAAGCTTCCTTTACATGCCCACAATCGGCCGCTTCCACCGGCCCGCGGTCGCCCGCCCCCGATCCAAATACCCTCGTTGCCAAATCCTCACGATTCGCAGGGGGTTTTGCATTCTCCACGCCCCGTGCCGTCCCCAACGCATACATTCTCCGGGACTGTCCCAAGGAGTGACAAAGTTACCGAACTTGAACGCATGGCAGACCGGGTCGGAAAGGAGACTAGTAATCTGAGTTTAGATCTCCCAAAAGGCGATGCGGGCGTTGAAGGGCCTCAGGGTCCCAAGCTCGATCGACAAGCCGGTTTGAGCGTGGACAAGACCCTCCCTGCCCCTCCTGTCCCGTCCAGCAAAGATAGGCATCTGTTGGTACACCGGACGCGCGTCGACACACTCTTTACGACAGAGGGCACCATGGCTGACCACACCAGTTTCCCATCCTCGACGGGCCAACTCCCTCACGCGCACGCTCCACCGACGCCACCCATTGCGGCCATCACCCCCATCAAATTCCCAAAGGCCCCGACGGAACTGTCGGGGTTAGGCGCCAACTTGGGCAAGGATATATCCCCAGAGAGCGGGCTAGATGCGTTGGAGCGGCGCCTGTTGGCGGAGGTGGGCACGCGCAGGTTCGACGTGGAAGAACGACCGCATGTCCGCAGCGTCGTGCAGCCGATCACTATCCCACCCAGTGGCCCACCGCCGGATGCTGCCAACGACAGTGCCATCTCAAGTCTGACCCTCGCCGATCGCGAGGGTATCTTAAAGGGAACGCCAGAACAGGAGCAAGACCGGGATTCGGATGAACGTACGCAGCACATGGGCGGAGGGGGACACAGTCCGAGCGAAGATGACAGGGATGCGCGGACCCAAAAAGGCAAGAGTTTGCGGAAAATGGGCAAAAGCAAGCACAGCGAGGAAGACCTCGAAAGGCCAGGCCGTCGACGTGAGCGTAAAAAGGTAAAGGGTGACGAAGGGCGTAAGCTGCGCCAAGAGGCAAAGGGGCGCGTTGCGGCATGGTTAGGAGAAATTGACGTGTCCGCACCGCCTGTGGTGGACGATGTGACTTCGCTTATATCGCCCACGACGTCGCATTTCGTGCCCATTACGGAGAGTGCGTCGTTTGCACCCGCAGACATGGCGGACAGGCAAGCGGAAACACGTCGTGGGGATGTCGCAACGGACAAGGATGTGTCGGCCTCTCCGAATCCACGTTCGTCTGGGTTCGTCACCATCTCGTCGTTGAACGCGGTCGCGGGTACGAACGAGACTGGTGGCGACATATCGCCGTTCAAACCTTCTCCACGCCGATCCTCTGTCAATGATTTCCGTCAGACACCTACGTCCTCACCCGAGCGACCAGCGACGACGCAGCCATTGCCTCGGTCACCGAACACAGAGGTAAAGGGGTCACAGCTGTTGGATGCCCAACCTTTACCGCCACAGCCACCACAACCGCCACAACCGCCCAGTCGACCGTCCCGTCTCCTTCCACCCCGTCTACCCCGATTCCCATCCAAGCCTGCAGATCCCGAAGTCAAGTACGACGTCCGGTCTGCACGGGGAGGGAGGGGTGGCAAGGTGACCCAGGTCGCGTCTCTCTGGGCTGCCAAGGCCAATCCCAATCCCAACGCGAACCCAAAGGCGAGCGGCAAGGCGGGGGATGCGACGCCCGTGCCCAACCCCAATGTAAAGAAACCCAAGCCGGCGACTCCCCCAGCCGCGCGAAAACCAACGCTCAACATACCCAAACGCAGTCCGCCGTCGGCGCGCATTCCGCCGGCCAGTGGTGGCGGTGTGGCCCCCGTCAGCCTAAATCGCATCAGCGTCGGAGAGACGCGCACGGGTGTGGGTCTGGGCATCCGCGAGGTATCAAGGGCGCCCAAGGCGACGACCGTACCGGCCGTCGTGTCCTCGTCACATGCGGTACCCATGCTGTCGTCGACAGCATCGTTGGCACGTGCCAAGGCGCACGGTCCTGGACAAGGGCCCGGAGTGGGACCTGGCCAAGGACCGGGAGGGCAAGGACTGGGGCAAGGCCCGGGGCTAGGACAGATGCGGTCGTTGCCACCCATGATCTCGGAGACCATATCCGATGTACGGAGTGCGTCCAAGAATGGTGCGGGTGTCAAGACGGGTCTGGGAGGCGGGGCAGGACGCGCGCTGGGCGAGTTGGCATTTGGACAGGCGCGGTTGAGGGATTTGATTAAAAAGTATCAAGGGTAGGGGTGGATGGACGGTCTTCCTTGTTTCTCTTTTCCTTTTCTCTTGTTTGTGTTGCTGTTGCGTGTTGGGTTGGACACTATCCTTTCTTCTTCTATTCCTGTCCTCTTTTTCCCCTTGTCATGCTTAAATCTCGGATGTGATCTCCATGTAAATTATTGAAACGTCACGGTGTTGTATTTCTTGTAAACGATTTTTTTCTTCATACTCGTAATCATGACCTGTCGTAGTTAATGACCACAAGTGTTTGTTTCTCTCTTCCATCCTGCCGAATTCCTCGAAAACAAGGTTGAGGTCATCCACATGAAGCCATAAATGACATCCGTGTCGTCGAAAACGTGAGTGCACCTCCGAGTCGTCCTGCGGCCCAGAAGCCGACTCCATTACTAGCACCAACTGTCGTAGAATCGATGGCTGCTCGTAGAATTCATCTCTGTCTCAAGTGACACCACATCGCGATCGACCCCGTTTGACGCCAACTTGAAGCATACCATATCTCAGGCTAGGCTACTTTGCGACAGAGCACCCGAGTCCTCTTCAATTTTGGGGATACGGGGCGGGGTGCCATTGGAGGTGCGACGACAGGCAAGTGAACTTTTGCTTCTCCGAGTCGAACGGACCTTCTGACATACTAGGCAAGGCAGCCAAATATTTGTCTCTGACGGCGCATTTCTGCATCATTCGCGTTTGCGCGTGACGAGCATACCATCCATCAACGGCGCGCGCGTCATTCCCCACGTCGTGCATGTTTCAGGTACATCTTGTCTTGTGGGAGATATGTACACATGTCACGAGGACCAATAGTACCGCGTGACAGGGACGATCAGACATGACCAGCTCGCTGCGATCGAGCACAACAGGCAGGTTGTTGCACTGCGCTTTAGGGCAACAGCGAAAACGCCAGGTGAGACACCCATTCCCGAGTCGTTCCGCCATCCTAATGTGAATGGCACGCAGCACGATACCTCCAAGGATGCAGAACATGAAACCGTACAAAGCGTTTCCTCGAACGAGCAAACGTGCGTTGGTACACACGATTCTGCGGTGAAAACGCACGTGGAAATACCAACTCACGACTTGTGTTTGGTAAGTACATGAGGTACATCCAGAACTGTGCGTAAGACAAGCTGTCGCTCTCCGAGTGAGGAATAGGTGCATAACGTTCAAACGTCCACCTTCCATTCGCCAATGACAAACTGTCACATTCTGAAATCTCCAACGACTGGCATTACCCTAAAGCCCGTTGCGAGATACATACGATCTGCCGCAATCTCAGGCTCTTACGCAATACGTGACGCTCGTCTATCACCTTGGCAGATTTCAGTTTCTGATGGGGACTTGATTCCCGGCCTGCAGCCAAACTTCCCAACATGGCGCACAAGGAGCCAGATGTGCGAGACGAAGTCTATTGCAGTCACGTGGGTGGAGAGGTCCTCGGGGAAGGTAGTAGGGGAAGTAAGTAGTGGACCTACGACATGACTTCCCAAGGTATGGCTATTATGGACTCCAGGCACCCACCACGGTGACGAGCTAGTTCACGAACTACCAGACTATTCAAGAGTTGATTTGCGATCATGAACATTTACTTCCATTTTCCTAGTACACCATGAGAACTCGAGAATACATTGATGAGCAGGTAAGTCGATCGAAACTCGTTTACTAGTACATACATGAATACATGGTACAGGAGGACAAAAACGGGGTCAATCCGCACGTGGACGCTCTTTTTGTCGCCTGCGGACACACCACTGGTCTCCAACCCTCGCTTGGGTGGTCGAAGCACCACAAATGACCCAGGCTCATCTATCCGAAGTTGATGAATGAATAGTTCCTGATGTCATATCATCCTTGCAAGACCGTGATCACACGCGATCGGCGTCGACACTTGAAAGTCTGTCTCTTGTAGTAACTGTCCTTGGAGAATTTTGCCCATGTGCGTGTGTGAAAATGCTCGCCCTCTGCTCCGAATGGCGAGCAGTGCCATCACGCAAGGTAGCGGAGAACCCATAAACGTGATTTCGTTCTCTTCGAAACTACCAGGGATGTTGAACAGATTCCGACGGATTGTTATGTCGTTCGGAACCTCCGTCGTGCTAATTGGTACTCCGAGGAAACGACATAAGCGAAGGTACGATCCATAGTCTCTGAGATAGAGCTGCCCAGAAAACACATTGAGCTGGTCCATCAAATCCAAAGGCGTAGTCCAGTCTGACGGGAGAGGAGGGATAGAATAAAGTCTGAGATCGTCGGATGGTTTAATCCGCTGGGATGTACGGGGTGCATACAAATGAAGGTGGACGTGTTCGCTCGCCCTGATGTCTGGCATCAACCGGTCGGCCTCGAATGGGCTCAGAAGAACAAGAGCTTGGTCACAGTGATTTTTACGGGAGAGAATCCACTGGACTGGTCGAAGGTATTGATCCATGGTTCCACGAGTGGATTCGAGCTTGATCGTCCTGCAGAAGTCCGCCGTCGCCATGATAGATGGGCTCCACACATCTGCATCGCGAGTGGCTGCAGAACTCCTTTCGAGTGTGGCAAAGACAGGGAGAAAGGCACCATCAGAGTGCAATGGAGGGATGATACCAGTCTTGACGAAGGCTACAACGTCCGGATGAAGGGAATGTTCCGCTGGTTCTGCCTTGGGAGGCAGCTCCACTTCTCGTTCTCGTTCCCGCTCCTGGTTGACCTCCCTTTCTTGCTCTTCGTCCATTCGTGCACTGGGAAGTGATAGAATCCCGAGATCCTTGCAACGTTGCCGGATCTCTGGATCCAGAGCCAACAAATCATGGTGCGCATTTTTAGATCCGCAGGGTACATAGAGATCGGCCAAGGATTTCTGTTCTGGCTGCAGCCATGCATCTGACAATTGTTCTGGTGTGAGGTCATTGTTGCAGTACCGGGTCCAGGCGGCATATCTCGAATTATGACTCATTCCTTGTTGTGCCCAGTATGGCGCCCGCTGCTGAATGTCCGTCCAGGTCTCCTGTATCGCCCAGCATATGATGTCGGCAGTAGTCACTTCGGCTTTTGGATATATCTTAGCAGCTACCCTACGGATGTTCCGGTCAACTGCGGGCGGGGCGAAAAACATGACTGAGTGACCGTGGCCCAATTTGCGCATCCGCATGCAGCCTGGAGATCATGGTCGTGAAATTTAGCGATTGCAAAACAGTGTGAAAACTAACCTTGCACCAGCGCGTCTTTTGTCACTTTAGGACCCAGTGTGACTGCTGCTCGTGACCCGGTAGGGAGTTTGATGTCGGTGCCCCTGGTGTGTGCATGATCCAAGTAGACAACGCAACGTTCTACCTGCTGGCAAAGCGGCGATGAAAACAACGGCAGAGTGGTACCATTTCGCATGAGCACCATCAGTTCGTCGTTTTCATTGAAATAGACGGCACCCGCAGTAGCGCGGGATATCTCCAGCCATGCCATGGCCACTTGGTGATTGGAAAGATCGAGTACCTGTGACCCAACATCCAGCAAGACACGGATTTTGGGCTGTTGTACGGCTAAAAGTCGGAGAAATTTGAGCGTGCACCATCGTTCGTTGGTCTCATGAGCCACCGTATACGAGCCATTCTCAGGCCGAAGAAGATACGCGAGAACTCGGGCATTGGTCCCCTTTTGATGATCGAAGTCGCGCTGAGCGATAGACATTGGTAATAGCCACCGGCCGTCGTTCGTCCCCGAAATTCCTAATGCTTACTTGAGCGACGGGACCAATGAACTGCAAGCTGATTCACCAGTTAAAACCTTCTCCCGGTTCTCCACTAAATCCCAGCTTGATGCTGTGAGTTTCCATGGGAATTCTGTCGCCTCCTTTCGAAACACCACTTGCGAGAGGTAAAAATCGATGGCCGCTTGATTCATAGTAAAGAGCGGAAATGTGACCTTGTCCCATTGCTCCGATGACCTCAGATTGATCTCGTTGAGTTGCCGAAGTGAATCCGGCAGCAACTCGCAGTCTTTGATCCAAAGTGCATATTCCGCGGCGGGGTCATCCTGGTCTATCAGAATTT
>JBBPRA010000259.1:0-35427 GCA_038092775.1 Boletus rubescentipes | reverse complement strand
GGCCAATGGGGAGGGAAACAGCAAGTGAATATAGGGAGATTGCCTGCTCGAGGTTACTCAGCTGTCCGAGATGCTCGAAACGAGTTTCCAGGGAGAGGCCAAGGTTGCTGAGATGGCTAGGCTTATCAGGGTGACCATGAGGGGTGAGATCAATAGCGTCCCTTTGCCTTGAAATGGCGTCTTCGAGATCACCCAGCTCCCCAAGGCGCTTGAAACAAGTAAAGAAGTAGGAGCCAAGGCTATTAAGATAGCCAGGCTTCCGAGCGTGGTCACGGGGGATGAGGTCGACAGCACCGCATTGCCTCGAAATCGAATCATTGAGGTCACTCAGCTCACCCAGATACTCAAAACGGGTGCGCAGAGTGTTGCTGAGGTTGTTGAGATAGCTGGGTTTGCGAGGGTGACAATCAGGAGTGAGGTCAACACAATCTCGTTGGCTCGAAGTTGCGTCATCCAGGGCACTTGATTCCACAAGGCGCTCGAAACGAGCTCTCAAAGAGTTGCCGAGGTTGTTTAGACCGGCAGGTTTGTCGGGGTGACCATGAGGAGTGAGGTTAACAGCTTCTCTGTGCCTCAAGATTGCATCCTCAAGGTCACTCAGCTCCCCGAGACGCTCGAAACGAATCATCAAGGAGATGCCGAGGCTGTGAAGACCGTTGGGCTTGTCAGGGTGTTCATGGGGGGTGAGCTCAACAGCCTGCCTGAGATTCGAAATTGCGTTCTCGAGGTCGCTCAGCTCTCCGAGGCGCACAAAATGAGCCAAGAAGGAGTTTGCAAGATGGATAAGATGGTTGGGCTTATCAGGGTGATCATCGGGGGTGAGGTTAACAGCATCCCTAAATATCGAAATTGCACCCTCGAGATCACTCAGTTCTCCAAGGCACTCAAACCGACCAATCAAGGAGTAGCCAAGATTGCCAAGATAGACAGGCTTTTCAGGGTGACCTTGAGGGGTGAGGTCAACAGCATCCCTACAACTCGAAATTCCAGCTTCCAGGTCATTCAACTGCCCCAAGCGCTCGAAACGAGCACTCAGGGAGTTGCCAAGGTAGTTAAGATAGCGGGGCTTGCGACAGTGATCATGTGGAGTGAGATCGACCGCATCCCTGTACCTCAAAATTGCATCTTCAAGGTCACTGAGCCCCCCAAGACGATGCAAACGAATAATCAAGGAATTTCCAAGGCTCGCAGCGCGGGCAGGCTTCTCAGGGTGGCCTTGAAGGGTGAGGCCGACAGCATCTTTGAGCCTCAAAATTGCGTCCTCGAGATCACTCAGCTCTCCGAGGCGCTGGAAACGAGTCAAGAGGGTGTCACCAAGATTGTGAAGACAGATGGATTTGTTAGGGTGGCCATGAGGGGTAAGGTCAATAGCTTCCCTGTGCCTCGAAATTGCGTCCTCGAGGTCACCCAACTTCCCAAGGCAGCGGAAATGAGCGATCATGGAGTCGCCGAGGTTGTTAAGACAACTGGACTTGTGATAGTGACCATGAGGGCTGAGGTCAATGGCCTCCCTATACCTCGAAATCGCGTCCTCAAGGTCCCTCGACTCCCCAAGACATGCCGAACGGGTCTTAAACGAATTCCCGAGGTTGTTGAGACGGTCGGGTTTGGCTGGATGACCATGAGGAGTGAGGTCAACGGCATGCTTGAGCGTCGAAACGGCGTCCTCAAGGTCACTCAACTCCCCAAGATGCTCGAAACGACTGATGAGGGAATTGCCAAGATTGTTAAGACTAGCAGGCTTGTCGGGGGAACCATCAGGAGCGAGGTCAACAGCACTCCGCAATGTCAAAATTGCGTGTTCTAGGTCACTCCGCTCTCCGAGGCACTCGAAACGAGTGACCAGGGAGATGGCGAGGCCAGAGAGGCAGCTGGGCTTGTCAGGGTGATCGTGAGGGGCGGGGTTGGCGGCTTCCCTGCAGCTGGAAATTGCAGCCTCTAGGTCACTCGACTCTGCAAGGTACTGAAAACGAGCTCTGAAGGAGTTGCCAAGGTCTCCAAGATAGCCGGGCTTCTGAGGGTGACCATGGGGGGTAAGGTCAACGGCATCCCGGAATATGGAAATCACATCCTCGAGGTCACTCAGCTGCCCAAGACACTCGAAACGAGTCATCAAGGAGTCGCTAAGGTTGCTGAGACTACCAGGCTTGTGAGGATGACTATGAGGCATGAGGCCAATAGCATCTCGGCGCCTCGAAATTGCGTGCTCGAGGTCACTCAGCTTGCCGAGGCGCTTGAATCGAGTGAAGAAGGAGTTGCCGAGGTTGTTGAGATAGCCGGGTTTCTGAGCGTGGTCATGAGGGATGAGCTCAATAGCATTACCTCGCTTTAAAATTAAGTCATCGAGGTCACTCAGCTCTCCCAGGCACTTGAAACGAATGCTCAAGGAGTTGCTGAGGTTGATAAGATAGCTGGGTTTGCGAGGCTGACCATGAGGGGTGAGGTCAACAACCTCCCTGTGCATCGAAATTGCATCCTCGAGGTCACTGAACTCCCCGACGCGCTGGAAACGAGTGATCAAGTAGTCGCTGAGGTTGCAAAGGAAGGCAGGTTTGTGTGGGTGACGATGAGGGGTGAGGTCAACAGCCATCCTGAGCCTCGAAATTGCGTGGTCGAGGTCACTCGGCTCCCCGATGCAGAAACGAGCTCTGAGGGAGATTCCGAGGTTGTTAAGACACACAGCTTGGAGGGGATTACCTTGAGGAGCGAGGTCAAGAGCCTTCCTCTGCCTCGAGATGGCGCCCTCGAGGTCACTCAGTTCCCCGAGGCACTCGAATCGGCACCGTAATGCCAGGCCGAGATTTGATAGTCCTTTCCAGTATCGGTCACCCGAAACTGAAGCAGACGTGACCAGTTCCTCCAAAGGTCGGATTGCCTGTTGCAGGTCCGCTATATCACCAAACTGTTCAAAGCGCTGGAACAATTGACCACCTAAATTTAACGGGTCCTCGTCCGTTACGCTTGGAGCTGGATCCTGCTCCATCGATGATTGGCTATCCGGTTGAACAGCCCCAGTTGTACGCCCAGAATGAATTTGAAGCATCAAAGTCGCAGCTTGGTTTTCATGAGTCTCGGTAGAGCTGAGCTCCAGGGCCGCGTGCAGTAACACCTTAGCCTGTGCTACCTCGACTTCATCCTTCCGTTTTTCAAACTGAGAAAGATGCACCGCGGCCAGGTGGATCAAGTTAGAAGGCCGATCAGGGTGGCCAGCGGGGCGCGCAGCAAGCGCATTCCGATACAAGCCAAGAGGGACATCAAGGGTGTCGTCCGTGTCGTCGACTTGGTAGTGGATGAGTTTCGCCAGCGCCAGGTTTGATTGAGCAGCTGCGCGACAAGGATGGTCCGGTGGACAGATACTGAGCGCCCGCTCAAACTCTTCGGTAGGCCTTTTCAGGTCGTGTTTTTCCCCTAACCCTTGGTAACGCAAGAGAGCGCTGTGGCCTTGCTCTGTTGCATCTTCCAGCTCGCTTGGTGGTGACTATTGGGCATACACCGATTAATGAGGATCGTGCTGACACGAGCCGCCTACTTACGCAATAAGGGCCAAGGACCCTCGACGCTGATGAATCACTGCTCTCACTCTTCTGTCGTTTGACAGTGACCAATACGGATGAACACGGGGATGCAATCTCCCCATCCTTTGGAAAGATGGCAAGCGCTATCATGGCATGAGTACTCGGACCTTTGTACAAAGTTCCGTCCCACTCACGGACACCCTTGGCACTTCGGTCCAACAGCTGTTCCATGGTAATTGTTACCTTTCGTAACAGCTCCCCAGCACCTAGCATGGGCTGGAACTCGAAAGACGCGTAGATCTCAATACAAACCGTGGCCGACAGATCCAACGGTCTACGAACGCCGTCAGGGCTAACCCCAATCGGAACAGGGAATCTCACATTGGGATCGGTCCACTCCACTCCATTACATCTTCATTGACTGATGAGGGCTCGTTTTCGGTTCTCCACTCAAGGTCGCTGTGCTGCACCACGGCGTAAAAGCCTGCGGGAAGTCGTTCAAGGCCAAGAGCGACGTCCGTTGCTCGAATAGTTGCCTTGTCATTAGCAATACTTGCAAACTGTGAAGAGAGAAAAAAAATCATACCCGTAATAACCGTTTCCTCGCTTTCATCCGCGCGCGTTGCAGAGCCTGAAGAAGAGTGTGGATTCTCTGGCCTGGTCACACTGACAGGTTTCTCTTCTTTGCCTTGCCCCTGCCTCGCGGATTCGAGGGGGTGGTTAGAGATCCCGGGTGTTTGCACATTGTGCTACAGGATGTGTCAGTGCAACAGTTGAGAGACCAGAGGATGCCCACAGTCATAGAGTCAACTGTCTCCGAATTCAATTGTGGTGGTTGCTTTCCGATGCAAGTTAAACAGCAATCCATTGCTAGGATAAGCTAGAGCGGGAAACCAATATACTGAAGTATACAGCAAGGGACGTTGCTGTAGCACATTAAACTACATGCTCGCTATCACAGCAAATGGCAGTTTCTCCACGTGGATCCAGTTTCTCTGATGGTGCAGGTTCAAGTTGGGGCTGTGGAACTCTGGTCGACGGCAAGGGTGGGTGTGAAATACGTACCTATGCTAGTGGGATCGCCGTCAGCAAGGTTCTGACCATGGGCGACGCGTGCTCGAACTTTTTAGAAATAATGCGCTGGATAATATGCGATGTAGAGCCTACACATTCTGGCAACATGTGCAAGCGAACTTGTTGGGTATGCGGACGTAATCAAAACCACACTCATTCGCATCCACTTTGGCACGATGACGTTCCAGTTCCCCGGGCACGTCGGCTCATGTTCGTGCACTAGACTGACTTCAACCGCCTCTACATCGATTCAGACCCGGACGAAAGCACACGGTGCCTAGATCCCCGCACCAACACCGTCGACTCAGACCAAATGAGCATACCTGACGATCGCCAAACCTCCCCGCATTTGAATGATCACATACGAAAATAAAATAAAAAAAATCATGCATCCATAGCGACACAAGTACAAGACACACGTCACGACATGACAACGCCAACATACACGACGGCGCCACTTTACCGGTTCTATCGCGCGCATGGGTGAGCCCTAGCGACGCATCGCGACGAGTGCGAGAGCGTACCTTGACGAACCCGATCGCAGCGGATTTTTCACGGAAACATTGACGGCAGAGGTCGAGGCCGTATTTACGAATGAGACCTGCTTGGTGCGCGCAGAGGCGGCTGGTGACACGAACGCAGGTCACGGAACGGTGTGGTTGTATTTGGACCGAGGTGAATATGGAAAGGTGTAGGTGGGCAGGTGGGATACGACGAGACAATGCAGCATTACAGTCAGAAAAAAAAGAATCGCTGATGACCGACAACCCACTCACCACTGACGACTCCCCTTGCCAAACTTGCGGGGACGAGAGAACCACACAGCGTCGTGCGTCATTTTGGAGAATTTCTATGCTTTGCTTCTGTGGACGTCCAATGAATACATCGCGCAGTGTCCGAGAACGGGGCATACCTTGCAGCGTCGAGGACGGTCGGGGAGGCCTTTCAAAACACGGTACACAAGGTGACGAGCAAGAGTCGTATCCGAATCGGGAAAGAACTGTATAGGTGGCTGAAATAAGGTTTGGAAACTCCCGGGGAAACAACCGTAAATATGTTATGTACCTCGGGCCTCCGTCCCGAGGTCCGATGAGCAAAGTATCTACTGTAGTCGAGTATGAGAAGCTCAAGCATGGTTCATTTCTGAAAATACAAGCATATAGTACACGAATAAATACCCTTGTCTAAGAATACTAGCATAATAAGAACAATCTCGACAGTCCATCAACAACACCATCCAAGACGAATCGTCCAACGTCGACATAATCAATCACAATAAGGAACAAGAAAGCAAGATCACACACCCAATCCAATCGTGCGTGGCAGGTACCGATCACATCACTGTCTCTCCAAATCGCTCACATACCTCCCTGCACTATACCCCGCATTCTCCCCACCCCCATACGCCCCGATATAATCAAACGCCTCCCCTCCTTCGTCTTCATCCGACACCCGCGGATCCGGGTTCACGACCGACAACTTGGCCTTGCGCGTGTCCTTTGGTACAGGCGCTGGCACCGGCGACGCAGATCGAGATCCCATGCCCAATCCCGGCTGCTGCCTCGACACCGACCCCGACAACGAAGGGGAAGACGGCCCAGACGGCTTCCGAAAAGCCAACGGACTCGTATCCACAGCCAACTCCGTCGCGCTCGGAGACCGTGCTTGCTGTCTCCGGAACGCAGCCGCCGAGATTGTCCGCGGCCCACCTGGACTCGCGCCGTTTAACGACGACGTGGAACTTGCCATGAGTGGCGACGAAAATGGTGGTGTTGGGCGTGGGTATTCGGGTGGTGGGGATCGGTACATGGGGGATGTCGGCCTGAGTGCTGTCGGTGAACCTGGACTACCACCACCCACGACAGAGGTAGTGAGACCGGGCGCAGGCGCGGGGGTGCGTCCAGATACGCTCTCGCTGGATACATGCCCTGGGTGTCGCTCCTCCGTCATCGGCGACGCGCCCCTACCTCGATTTGCAAATGGTGGATTGGGAGGCAGGATTGGGGACGGTGGGAGAGAGCTCTGCGGCGTTCTGCCCAAAGAAGGCTGTAGCGAGGACGGATACGGTGCAGTAGCTTGACCCTGCGCCGACAACGCTGATCCATACCCCGGCGGTGGCGCCCTCGGTGTCGCATACCCACTCGCCGTCGACGGCGGTGCGGCTGCACTAAACGCCAACGCATCCATCGCACGCGAGACTTCCCTTGCTGCAGCCGCATTGCGCGCCTGTTCGTCTGCCGACTCATCCGTCCGTGTCTCCTCTTCGTCTTCGTGGGCACCCGCCACGGTGCTATACACACTCCGTCGGTCGTATGCAGAAAGTTGGTGGATATCGATCGTGTCTGCATCCACGGCAGGCGGTGGAACACGTGGGATTCGCCATTGACTCCCTGCGCGTGACAACGACGTGGCCCCATCTACATTGGATGCCGCACCCGTCGACACCGATCTTCGAATAGGCGTCGGAATCACATCGACACTGTCCTCCCCACCACTCTCCGAAAACGACGTGTCATCCTCATGATGCTTACCATTCCCGCCGACCCCACCATCCTCTTCCAGAGATTGACCGTCATGGTCGTAAGCTAAGCCGTCCTGCTCTTCCCCATCCGGTTCCGAGGAAGAAGTAAGTCGCTGTGAAGGCACACCTGCGCTCGACGATGCCGGATCATCAGAATGAGCACCATCCTCACCCTGACCCATTCTATCATCCCAAGCCCTAATCGCAGCCGGCGCAGCACCTGGTGGAAGGGATGGCGGTGACGTACTCCGTCGCGTCGCTCTTCTGGTTCTTTCCCGTTCCTCGCCGAGCGGAGATGAACCCACGTGTCCGTTTGTCACTGGGGCATGCGGTTCGCTATGGGCGGACCGTCCCACATCACCAGCGAGGAGTTCGTATTTTGGTACGGGTTCGTCAAGGCCGGCGTGTCCGAGTGAGGTAGCTTCCTCGAGGGTAAATCCACGATGGGATTGCGAAAGAGCATCTGTGATGGATGCCATCAACGATTGGTTCTCCTCGCTTCGTGCCACCCCGTTGTCATACGGTGTAGAGAGCGACAGGGGCCGTGCAGGACCCACTGACGCCGCTGCCGGGATGGGATCACGCTCCTTGCTCGTGGGCAGCGACGAAAACTGGGGGGTCTGCGCCAATGGGGCATGTACCCCGAGTTCGTCGACCGAAGCACGCCTATTCTATACATCATGGAATGTCAGCATGCATATTCCACGACATGTGTTGCATGACGGCAGCATTGAAAGATACCAGCCTCCAGGCAACAGCAAGGCAACATAGACACGAGACATACCGGAGGAGGGCCAGGTGGCGGGTTGTACGTGGCCACCCCCAGCGTGAGTTCACTACCCAACGAAGGAGTGGGAAGGAAGGGCTCTTGAGAGGTCAAAGGTGGGAGTTGGGAGATGGGTGCGGAAAGGGGGATGTGTCCGGAGGGATTTCCGGAAAAAGTGACTTGCGAGACGGCACGTTGCGCCTCGACAACCAGGTCGCCTACGCGACCATGCGCGGTATAATACGTGCGAGGAAGGCCAGGTTGTGTGACGTCCTCAGGGATGGACTGACAAAGGGACAACGTCAAAGGAGTGTGTGGGCACACGATAGCATCCAGCTTGCCTGTATGATCTGTCTGCCAATGTCACCCACAATCTAAAGATGTCACTGCTTAGAGAGAAAGAAACAAAGGAAAGAGCGATACACGCACCACGCCCTTTTCGCAACATTCGACGAGGCCACCAAACTTGAACCCCATCCAATCCCTCGTACATTTGCGCTTATAATCCCCCAGTTCCGTCTCCTCACGGACGATCTCGCCATCCAGGGCTCGCATCTCTTCGCGCAGCTTGTTAAGGGCATCCGTTTGTGCCCCAAGGTTCTTGTTCTCAGGATTCATTTTGTTGAGCTTCTTTTCGGCAGCCTCGGCGGATGCGCCGACACGCCGCCGCCGTCGACGAAGGTCGTCGAGGGCTTCTTCACGGGTTCGCACTGACTTCATGCTGTCCCGTACGGTGTGATGGAGAGACGAATAAGTCGAGAGGGCATTCGCAAAGTGCGCTAGTATCGTCGACGACGCGGTGAGGACGTCCTGCGAGCGACCGCCATTAGCGGCATCCTCTTCGAGAGTCGAGTAGACGTACGCCAAGATCGTCACCCTCCCCTTGACCCCAGATTCGAAGCGCATCCCCGGCCTTTGCAAGATCCACTCGGAGCTTCTGCAACCTGAAAAGGACACCGTCAACGCGAACGAGTTGGACAAGGACTCGGCGTACGAAGTGAGGACGGTCTTTTCTGCGGTGATGAGGTCTTGAAGGGGACGGAGGTCGGAATGGCCGGCGAGTGCGGGTATGGTGGTGTTGTGCGCGATCTTGGTCGCGGCAGACTTGAACATGGCTATCGTTCAAAGTGGCCTTGGCGTAGTGGTGGTAGTGGAGTGGATGGGTCGTGCTGTGCTCGCGATCACTTCCGTGCATAGCCGCGTGTTCTGCTGCGGCACAAAAAGAACCGGCCCACCGCGAGAGTCGAACTCGCATCCAAAGGTTTACAAACCAGTTACTCTATCCAATTGAGCTAGGCGGGCGATTCTGTTCTTGAATTGGTGCCGGTGTCAATGCTCTTGCTACGACTCGACTCAAACTATGACTCTTTGCACCCTTCCAAGTCCCACGATTCAGACCCTCCCAGCGAGCAAAGCTCGAGCGTTCGTGCCGTTTAATTAGGCTGGTAAGTACTATGTACGCCAATACGGCAGAGGCACACCATACGTCACGGATGCACACTTCTTTCGAACGAAGCAAGTTTGTATGCACTCGGACTCAACACGTGGAGAGACTGTCAGTGCGACTTGCTGTGGTAGAGGGCATGGACTTAAACCCCTCGCTGCGTGCCTCAAGCAACCTACTTTACCTCTTTAACAAACGATGGGCTCCTGGTTGAGCAAAACAGGCCAGGATTCGCAAGAGTCATCTGATGTTCTGACCGTAAGTTTCCATTCCTTGCTCCTAGTTTACCAAATGACACATCCCGCAGCACAACACACAAGTGCCGGGCATCTCTGGCCCTTCCCATGAATCTGTGGGGCAGGAACAAGGCAAGGATGGGATTCATGAACCCGGTGACCATCCAGAGGATGTGCCCTCTCCGTCAGGCTCTAGGACGCACATGGGCGAGAATCAAGAAACAGTCAAGACTGGGTCCATTTTGCATGCCACGGAATCCAAGATGTTGCGATTCCGGCTGACAGTCTTTGTCTCGCTGACCGACGACGCTTAAACCTGCGTAACATTATCGCCTTGTCACATCCCCATGGTGGATTTGCCTTTCTTTCCGCATGTCAGACAGCGATGGGCGACGAGCGTCTCTCCGATGAGGCTATCCATATCGCGGCAGGAATGTTGTTTGCGGGTTACGGGGGGGTCATTGGCACGATGTGGCCAATCAGCGACGAGCTTGCGCCTGATGTAGCAAGGGACGTATACACGCAATTGTTTCAAAACGGCACGCGGCCAGATTATCGGGGGGCTGCGCGGGCGCTGCACGACGCTGTTGGACGTCTCCGAGACAATGACAAAGCACCTTTCGTCACTTGGCTACCGTTCATCCATGTAGGCTTCTGACTACTCGCTTGTCCTTGCCTATACCTCTTCTACGGTCACGTCTGTCAAGTTATCCTAGGCGCCGGCCCTACTTGAAGAATACCCGGGAGCCTGAAGGAGTTCACGTTTCACGTTTGGGAGAGAATCACTCCTTTAACTCTACTAGTTCAAATCGCATATGTGCATGTACGATGAGTCTAATTTGTACGCTATGACTTCGACGTGACCATATATGAGTGCTTTACAATACCTCGAACATGCGTACATACTACTAGTATTACGGTCGGCAGGATTATGTAATCGAGTAGGTGCCAAACATCGAACGAGATCCCTAACAGAAACCAGAACCATCTATGTGTTGTCCATCGAAGGAACGAGCGCGATATGAATCTTGTATAGTTATTCTATAGCAGTATATCACGGGAGCACCATCACCAAGTCTCCGGAATCATCGTACGCGTTCGCGATTCCTCTGGGATATCACCGTTGTCCTGGTTCGCCAATGCTCGAGTGAGCGGTCAAAGAAAGGAAATCGCTCTTGAATGAGCCCACGAGTTCGCTGACGCTTGTGCAAGAAGACTCCAGAACCACCGTCGTGAGGCTCTGTGTACTCGCACTCGTAGGCGGCGGAGTGGTGAAATCATCATCGTCTGAGGGATCTAACGTAGATGGGAGCTCCTGGTCGGAGGGATTCCTCAGTAGAACGCGATAGGCATAAGTAACAACTACAAGCAAATTGCAAACAATCATGAATGCTGCCAGCTAGGCAAATCTCGATCACCAATGCACGAGAGAGTCGAAGACCAGGGCGTACCTGCAGGTTGGCAAGAACAACTTCGATACTCCGATTGCCAACCAACTGAGCAATAGAGTGTGCGAGCGAAAACCCACACAGGAACCTGCTGGTCGTGAACAGTGACAGGAGCATCCTGCGCTGTCGTTGGGGAAGCTTAACTCGCCAAAGGAGCTTGATTGGAAATATCACGCTTGTCATATCCGCAACACAATTAACTGGCACAAAAATAGATCGGTAGTTGAGGTCGGGGTTTGTTAAAATACGTACTCGTCGCCTGGAAGATGATTATGGACCGTGGTAACACGCAGTGTGCGGCCTGTCCAAGTAGCATTCGCGTGTTGTCCACACACCACCATGCCTGTAAACCGAGCGAGGTTGCCCAGCAAAGGAAAAAGCAAGCCGCAACTGCAAGTGCAATGCGACGCAGATGATCCGGATAGGCAATCCTAATAATTGAAAACATGAGACTCATGCGGACAAACCTGGTGATGAAGAGCGTCATTGAAATGTCACGCAAAGCATTATACGGGATACGGATGTACATACCATACGACACTGATAAACATGTATGCATCAATCTTATTAGCGATGAGAGTTGATTCATCATCATCTGTGATCGGATGGTCAATACGTACGTATCAGGTTTATGGGACCAGAAATACTCACTAGTCTCTAAGGCCACAAGCACAGCGCCGACAGATGTTACAGTGCAAAGTAATGCGACTGCTGCCCACGTGTCTTCCCACCAAAATCGTTGTAACTTTAAGCGAAGTCGCAATCGAAAAAGTGTGAGGAACGCTGCCAGACATTTGATAACGCTGAAAGAAACTAAGGGGGGGCGCATGGCCAAGCCCTCAGCCCTTCAGCATTCATGCAGCATGTGCAACTACTCACTTGAAAGAGCTTTGTTGTCGACCGACATGACTGATATCTGAAGGGAGTTTTGTCTCGTCCCACTATGTATATCCAATTTAAAGTTCGGATTAGTCCCGAACAATATGAAGGGCTCAGTAGGGTCAAAAGGCGCCACACAACTGTCATCCCAAGATGATAAATTCTTCCGTGGACACTGCAGGTTTCAAGTTACCGCTTGGAAATCTCCGCAACCCATACTATGTGTCATGTAACCCAAAATGCAGTCATGCTGCCAGCCCATCTGGTCAGGAGACTATGCATTTAGGGTTACATGATAGTACTCCCCATACTCGTATTCCAAAAGGAAAAAGAAATATAAGCCGCCTGGAGACCTTGCTGTGTGCAAAACAAAACAACATTCAGGGACGTGCAATCCGATGAATGATGTCAGTAGCTCGATTAATATATGATACTTACATTTCGTATAATCGACTCTCTGAAACATCATACCGAATCATCATGAGGAACCTGCAAATGGCGGTTTTGTCAGGTGTGAGTGCGACCCACCACAGCATGTTAATTGACGTACACCCAAAAGGCTAGATTGTCGTTTAGTGGTAGCACATTGTTAGGTTGTTGGGTACACACCTTCTTTGGCCCAGATCATAATAGCTGGGCGGAATACTAGGCTAAGTGGATGCGAATCAACAGGCTCAGACCGGTCGCTAGGACTAAAGTTTGGCCGCTCACTGTCACACGTTGTTGAATTCAATATTCGAATCCCGCTTGGCGAGGGTGACCAATGCGCCACGTACGGCGGGGCGCTATGTATGACGTGAACCACCTGGTCCTCAGGCTAATCTAGCAATGGTAAGCATCCTCGAAGTTCGTACTCAGGCTGTGTACGTTTCAAACCGTCGTCTTGGTCCACATGTAGACCTCTTTAATTTGACATCTCCTGTCGGACATGAAGAACATCGCACTTGTTATCCCAGCCCGAGGCATGGGCTTGAGAGGTACTAGTTAAAATCCAACTTTAAAAAATTCTATGCAATGGGTTGTCGGAATGGCCCGAATATTCAAGGTGAAACGTTGATGGGCCTTGTAGTTGCCCCCTCTCCCGGGTCAGCCACTCACTTGCCAGCGCTGCCACCCATTGACAACTTCAAATTTGATAGTTACCCGGTTACTGAGCACGTCATCTGCCAGTGAATTAGATTTCGCAGTGACAACACACAGCTTACAAGTTGGTCGGCTCCTAACTCGAATGCAGATGCGTCGTGGCCGCCGTTCAAGTGTCCTACGACTCATCCGAGGCCCTGCGTATAAAACGTCGAGGTAACTTCTTTGGAGACTTGCAGGCATGTTGGCGGCGTCAAATGGCTCTGGGAGACGCCGATTCAATCGGTCGTCAGTTCACCCTCCATCAGCGCTGAACCATGATCGAATGCATGTCAATTGACATATCCGCGGTTCTTCAGGCCACAGCGCTCAGCATGGGGGACTTGTACCTTTCGGTCCTCGATGGTCTTAGGGTCTTCGTGGGCAAAATATTATACATGCGATGTCAGTGGATTTAGCTTAGTGACAACGAAGAGGTTTTGACAAAGCAAAGAATACTTTTGTTATAGCAATTGTCGACGCCCTATGATGTTGACCGTGAAGCTTTGAAGAGCGAGTGGATTTACGGTCGGTCGATCTTAAATATTAATGATGATGTCTGTGTTCGGGGCAGGTCGGGCAGGGTGAAAGAGGAAGGTTGCCAAATTCCAATGGTGGCAGTGGCAGTGCTCCTGCTTTATTCAACGAACCTTCATTGTCAACTCGGTGATGCTCGTGGAATGGTATCCCTATGGACAAATCGAAGCTCACTGGACTACATACCTACGGCATTTGTTTATTCCGTCCGTGTGGCAGCACATGTCGTGTGGGTACCCCTAGTCTAGTCTCAATACTTCGTTGACTAGACCTTTTGAGGTCGATCGTCAGTTGCTAACCGATTCCTGAAGAGTGATTCTCGGGTAAGACATTCATTACACTGGACCCAGTCCTTCAATGCATCAAGCATCCCAGCGGCAGCGGGTGAATTTAGAATAGCTTGGTAGTAAAGCTGGTAAAAACATTGTTCCCAGTACTATACCCCTATTTCTTACCCCTGTCCTTTTGAACCGGTCCATATGAATGGAGTCCTGGAGTCTTGATGAGTATATGAGCATCACAATTTCACACTTTTCGAAGATGAGTCTGACGGTGTAAGTTCTTCAGAAGCCATTACGGGTACGAATTTCCGATGAATGTGCTTCGATTGCACACGGATTTGAGACATTTGAGACATCGCCGTACCAATTCAAACCCCGCAGCAATAGTCGCCTCGGACCTAAACTATTATGGTTCGTTTTCAAGCGGGAACCATTTCTTCGAAAAGTGTGGGTTGAAGAGCGCATTGTCATCTGTCGCTCCCTCAGCCACTGATCGAAGCTCACATGTTCAAGTTCTCACCGTTCAATAGAAATGTACCATACCATCCAAGAACTGAAACATTCCATCAAATGTTTTATACCATTAATAGTTGCGCTTCGTTATCCACCTTGCGGAGCTACCACTGATGAAAGCTAAGCATTCGGATGCATACACAGACCATCTCTGCTCACCTTGTCCAGTCGAGAGTGACCAGAATTCTGTTCGTCAGATGGTATACTAATCACTTGGAGTCGGACGGCATGTCTTGCTGCTGATAAAGCTATGTACGCTCCGCCACTCTCGAAGGCGCAGGGATTACCCATTCCAAGAAGCGCACGGAGATCAGATACATTGTCTGTGCGATCCCTTTCACATCCACAGATTAGGACGCGGGATACCCAAACTCGACACTGTTTCTCTGGTAAAGTACCAAATACGATAGGACAGGGTTATTCCTCAACAGGAGCGTCTGTTCAGACGATAACTGGCTGCGGATCTCAGTAAAAATACACTCCTTGATCTGGCCCAGAATAATCAGAGACAGGACTTGATTCCACCCTGACGCAGCATGACCATGCAACACTCTCCCTTTGGTCTATCCGACATCGGATATCACCTTTATACCGTGTATCCTTTCACCAAGAATGACATTCTGACCGCCATTATTCCGATAGTAAGTATGATACTGACGTTCCTACATCGTGGCTCACTTCCCAGCCTACTAGACATTATTTTCCATTGCTTTGGCGCTGCTGTTCAGTCCCATTCACATCTTACCCACAATCCTGTGGATATTTCTCCGTTTTCTGCAGTTCGACCTAGCGAATCAAATCAAGGCGCCAAAGGAAGACAAGATAAACAAACCCTTGAGGCCGCCTCCTGCAGGGAGAATCTCGTTATGCAATGCACAGCTTCCCCGGTGGCTCATTGCACCGCTATGCCTTGCGTACTCCCGCTTTACAGCTCCCAATTGATATCTTCCAGCATTGAAATTCAATTTTTACATATTGGTACAATGAGATGGACGGTGACAAGAACCGGCTGTTGAAAACGTCATTCTCCCCATTATGTATGCCAGTGGTTGTGCCGAGCTTGGGGGTATTCTCATCGCAACTAAGTTCATTATCCACCATTCTACTACCTTCTTACTTTGCGTGCGAAAAAAGGAAAACTCGCGGTCCAACTCACCCTCGCCGTCTTCACCTCCACCGTGCACTGCCAAGACTTTGAAGGTGACCGTCTTACCGGTCGTTGCACTGTGCCATAATAGAATTCACACAACGTACACATCGAACGGAATATGCAGAAAATATGCCGTATGATATGATATGATAATCAAGCTGCTCTGTTCTACTATGACGATATCTAAATTAATGCACCCGGTTCGCGACGATGGCTATCCTCTTTCAGAACGTCTCCAAAAGTGTTACACCCGAAAAGAGGTCCAAGATCTTTCGTAGCAGCTCTCCGCCATGGACTTGGTTGCTATCGTGGAAATAATTTTGATGTCCGGGCAACGAATGGTGGAGCGGGAACCAGACTTGTAGGAGGCAAAGTCAGCACATCCGGCGAGACCGCCATCACGGACATTGAAGACTCACGCTGTAACATTTGCACGAGTGTTTATCCCGTCGTACGTTCGCGAGAAGAGAAACCGTCCCCTGACGAAACTTCCATACGCGATGGATGGGACGGTACAAAACCAATCGATGTCTCAGATGCAGCAGAGTAGGTAAGACCATATGGGCAGACCGAAACCGGCGATGAGGCGGGACGTGATGGGAAACGTGATCGGACCCCTTCGAGTATATTTATTGGTACTATTTGAAACTTTGTCACGGTAATTCTAGCTTGCGTTCGATTCGTGGCCCAAACACTGCGAACCATTCGAAGGGGGTCGGTCCTCTCTCCCGATGCTGAGATCTTGAGGTCCGTTGATGCGCTTTTACACTTTTTGGAACCTCTCCGCCCCCGGCGACTCATGAGACAGATATGATAGCAAATTCGAGTGCTAACGAGAGTTCAAACTTCTACTACTAGTACTATGTAGTAGCTCCATCACAATTTAGTGGCGTTCACTCAGGGAGTCAGCATCCGTAAGTCGTTTTTTGTTATCCATTTACATACATGGAGGACTGGCCTCAGCATGATGCACTTGTAGCTTTCAGTACTTGATGGCGGATCTCGTTGCCAGTTTGTAGTAAGATCGGACCGGCGGACCGAGTCATCGGAACCGAAGGGAAATGATGGTGGCAGTGTTCCTGCTTTGGCACAACTTTGAGTTTTCAATCAACTCAGTCTGGTCAGCTGCCTTGATCAGTGCTGTTCGCTGAGTGGTATTTCTCATGGACAAATCACAACTTCCACGTATCTCCGGCCTTCGCCCGTCCTTCTATGGCGGTGCATGCCTTTTGGACACTCCCCCGCGGCGCCGCCTATCCTCAGGCTCTACCTTCGCCGACCATTTTCAGGCATCGATGGTACAAACGTATTTGTATCCGAGTCCTGAGGAATGATTCTCGGTGAGTAAACACATGTAGCGCTGAGCAGTCAAAAGATGGTATGACATTCCTTCCGTCGGAGCCACGTTCTTCAACGCATCAAGCATCTCACCTGACAAATAACGGATTTGGGTTAGTTCGTAAGGTTGGTGAGAGCATTGTTCCAAATATATCTCTTATCTCATAACCGCCCGCTGAGCTTAGTGAGATGCGCTTCTCTGGAATCGTTCGCATGGCTTGAGTGAGTAGCCTGGACTCGGAGCCTTGCTGAGTCTATGGATGTCTGGACTTCAGACCCTTCGAAGGTCCTGACGATGTAAGCGCCCTGGCAATTAGTGCAGGTGCAGACTTCCGATGATTATACCTTCCGAGTGGTTGCACACGAGACTTCGGCGCCCAGCACACGTTCTACCTACTAATCCAGTCCGCCACAGCAATGATTCCCCCCTGAGCTTCATATTTTTGTAGTGGGGGCCGTGCTTTTCTTCAAAGGATTTTACAGGTAATGACTGGTCGTCTATCGCTTCCTTGGCTACTGATCGCAGCCCACATATCCTGACGTAGAAAAGATCGAAATGCACTATACCATCCAAGGAGCTGAAACACTTCATCAAGCGCTCGGTTCCACTGATAAGTGGCGCCTCGTCGTCCACCTGCGGAGCTAATGCTATAACGGGAGCTGTGTAGCCCCGAACATTCCGATGGGCCTGTACAAACCAAATTTGCTCATCATGTCCTGTCAAAAGTGACTATCATGCTGTTCCCCATATGCTGTACTAATTTCTTGCAGTCGGAAATCTACTTGCGTGCCTCGTAGGCACAGTTTGCGTGAAAATTCTTGTCAGCCAAAAAGAATTGCCGATGCGCCACGCCCAGAAAGGTCAGATACATGGTCTGCAGTTCTTCACAGATCGGTGGGCACTAGAACAAAGCTCTTCCTCAATGGGACCGTCGGTTCAGACATAACCGGCATGCGGATCTTAGTAAAACATATAAATACACTCCTCGATTTGACCCAGAATGATCAGAGACAGGACTTAATTCCATCCTGACGCAGCGTGACCATGCAATACTCTCCCTTTGGTCTATCCGACATCGGATATCACCTTTATACCGTCTATCTTTTCACCAAGAATGACATCCTGACTGCCATTATTCCGGTGGTGAGTATGGTACTGACGTCCCCGCATCGTGGCTCACTCCCAACCTACTAGACCTTATTTTCTATTGCCTCGGCACCGCTGTGCAGTCCCATTCACATCTTACCCACGATCTTGTGGATATTTCTCCATTTGCTGCAGTTTGACCTTGCCAATCAAATCAAGGCGCCAGAGGAAGACAGGGTGAACAAACCGTCGAGACCGCTTCCGGCAGGAAGAATCTCCATACGAGATGCGACGATTCTCCGGTGGCTTATTGCTCCACTATGCCTAGCGTACTCCTCGCTCTATAGCATCCAATTGGTTTTTTCCAGCCTCGAGATGCAGTTATTTGCATACTGGTACAACGAGTTAGACGGCGACAAGAACTGGCTCTTGAAAAACGTCATTCTCGCTAGTATGTATGGTTGTGCTGAACTTGGGGGTACTCTCATCGCAAGTAAGTTTACAATTTGACATTCTATCTGATATCTTATGCCTCCCTTTCTTACTAAACAAAGGCTGCGATCCTTCCAAAGTTAGCGAAACCGGAAAACTCGCGGTCCAACTCACCATCGCTGTCTTCGCCTCCACCGTGCACAGCCAAGACTTTAAGGACGTTGGGGGTGACCGCCTTACCGGTCGTCGCACCGTCCCAATCATGTTTCCTGTCGCCTCCCGCCTCGTTGTGGCCGTCGGCATTCCCACATGGTCTTACCTACTCTGCTGCATCTGGGACATCGATTGGTTCTGCACCCTCGCATTCGTCGCGTATGGGTGTTTCGTCGGAGGGCGGTTCCTGTGTTTGCGGACACACGAAGCGGATAAGCAGTCGTGCAAGTATTACAGTGTACGTGCTCGATATCTGTACTGTGGCTGTCTCGTCGGATATACTGACTTTGCCTCATACAGGTCTGGTTCTCGCTCCATCACATATTACCCGGATACTGGAATTATTTCCACGATAGCAGCGAGCTCCGAGTCGGAAAGTTGCTCCAGCAAACCTGGGACCTTCTTTCGGGTACGCCATGATGATGAGGATGGTAACCTTCGTCGACAAGATGCATTACGATGTGGCAACCCCTAGATTAGTTTAATTTTGACACCCTACCGTAGTACCAGGACATGTAGTGCACATTCTAATATTATATTATCATCGACATTTTATTGTGATTCATTGTCCTTACTTGCTCTATTAAATTTAGTAGCGTTCGCGCCCTTGGCAACAGTCTCTAAGACACTCAGATCTTAAAGTCGGTAGGCAAGCAAAAAGACCACAGTGTTATAAACTGACTTGGATTTGCGTGATAGCCAGACATGACCAGTGATCTTGTTTCCTTCCCTTCATGGTGACGAGTTTGATGCTACTAGTAATGACAGCAATACATATGCTCGGAGGATACTTTGAAATTTGAAGTTGGCAGGTCGGAATGGGACGAAGGTGGCTGTGCCAGCCCATTGCCCAAGTTGAAGTTGGGAGCGCTGGCAGGATAACACGGTTCCGGCCGTTCCCATGCCCCATACTGTTCAACAGTATTTTGAAGCTTGAAGTCGAGTTCCTCGTTCCACATGCATCATGGGCATTACATAAATACACGTTCCACATACCAGCCATTTCATCCGCTGGATCACAGCATTGCCAGTGCCCCCTTCCGCAGTCGAACTCGTATGGCCCCGGCGCTTAGTACACGTTCCATATATCCTGTCTAATCTATGTTTATCCACCAGACCATGGGTCTTTCCGAAGTGACAAGAATCCCGGGAAGGCGGGTAGGCTGGAGACCGGTGGTCATGCTGGTTTTTTTACGTACTTCCTCACGCTTCAGCAGCTTCACACTGCCAACAGCCGCTGAACGTTCCAGGAGCGTTCCAGGTAACGCTCAGTCGCGCTTCGTTGTTCGCGTAACAAGTGCCATTTGTATGCAAAGTGAACGTTCCGATACACATACAGCCCGTTCCTACTTCCGACTTTCGCATATTAATCAACACCCAAGTAGGAAAAATAAATATTCCTCGGTAACTTATCTTGCCGTTTGAAGCCTAAAATTGTGTTTACTTTTTCTTAGGTGGAAATCCTCCTTGGAGGCCCGAATTGCCTGTGCAGGCCCGGTAAAGTCGGCTAGTTTCCTGTCTCCTTCGATTGGGGATCACCATATCTTGATTATGCGCCTCTGTGTCCGATGACTTCGAGGCACAATAATGGGCAGCTCTCTTTCAGCGTCTCCGTGGCTCTGTCGGTTCAGGGGATAACGGAAGCAGAGGTCACCATGAAATGCATAAATATGCGAAGACCATCGAGGTCAGAACGACCAGAGAGCACATTCTACTCACCCTAAGGAATCATGACTGTGGAACATTCCCCCCTTGGCCTATCCGATATTGGATACCACCTTTATACTATATTTCTTTTCACCAAGAACGACATCCTGACCGCCATTATTCCGGTGGTAAGTATGATGTTGATGTATTCGTATTGCTGCCCACCTCATAACCTACCAGACACTGTTTGCTATCTCCTCGGCACCGTTATGCAGTCCCATTCACATCTTACCTACAATCGTGTGGGTTTGGACCCATATCCTGCAGTTTAACCTTGCAAATCAGATCAAAGCACCAGAGGAAGACAAGATAAACAAACCCTCGAGGCCGCTTCCTGCAGGGAGAATCTCTTTACGCAATGCGACGCTTCTTCGGTGGCTTATTGCACCGCTATGCCTAGCATACTCCTCCCTCTATAGCACCCAGTTGATGTTTGCCAGCCTCGAGATGCAACTCTTCACCCTTTGGTACAACGAGTTTGATGGCGACAAGGATTGGCTTTCGAAAAACGTTGTTCTCGCTATCATGTACGGTTGCATGGAACTTGGGGGTACCCTCAGTGCAGGTACGTTCATTGTCCACCGGTCACCCTGTCCAATCGCGCATCCAGCTCACCATGTCTTCCTCCTCTGTCGGCACGCGAACCCCACCAAAAAGACTGCGATCCCTCCAAAGTCAGCGAGACTGGGAAACTCGCGGTTCAACTCACCATCGCCGTCTTCACCTCTACCGTGCACTGCCAAGACTTTAAAGACGTTGAAGGTGATCGTATCACCGGTCGTCGCACCGTCCCGATCATGTTCCCCATCGCTTCCCGCCTTGTCGTTGGACTGGGTCTTCCCATATGGTCCTACCTCCTCTGCTGCATCTGGGACATCGACTGGTTCTGTACCATCGCGTTCTTTGCATATGGATGTTTCGTCGGAGGGCGGTTCTTGTGCTTGCGGACACGCGACGCAGATAAACGGTCCTGCAAGTATTACAGCGTGAGTCGTGGTGCATCGATATCTCTTCCGATATACTTACTTTGCCTCAAACAGATCTGGTTCTCGCTCCATCATTTGCTACCCGGATACTGGAATTATTTCCACGATAGCGACCAGGTCCGCGGTGGAGAGCTGCTCCAAAAGACCTGGGAGCTCTTTTCGGGTAAAGCACTTTTGAAGGCGGTCTGAAGGACCAGTGAGTGGGGATTTCCAGAATCGTTCTAATGTTGGCTTTGGATTTACAAGTCGTCGGTGAAAAGAGATTCTCGATCTTTGCATTTCTGTAATACTAGATCGTTCCCGTGTTCGTGTTCCGTCTGATCTGTACATTTTTTTCGTATCTCCGCAACTAAAGACATCACTATTAAGTATGCTACATACAAACCAAACAACCCGATGAGTCCCAAATCGATACAGTGAACCAAGATGCGTTGCTAAGTCAATCATATGAATAACGCCACAATACCAAACTTCTTCCTCACGTCACCCGGCGATCCTCCATGTCACCCATGTCACAAACCCCGTCGAGACAACAATCCAAATACCGACACTGATTTGCATGTCCCCCGACACGCCGTTTGTAAACAATCCCGGAGTGCCACTCTGCGTCACGGTTGGTCGCAGCGCCAGAGGTACACCCCCAACGCCGGTACCCCGGGCAGGTGGGAGCGAATCGGGTGCTGGTTCCACGATCACTAAGTAACAAACCCCGAAAACCACGTATACGTCGACGAGGGCAGGAATCATATAGAAAGCAACGACGTACTTGGAAAACCCTCGTGTTCCCGTTCCGCGCGGTGTTTGTCGTCACACAGTTGTTTACCCGCATTGGGATCGACAGTTGAGAGCAAACCTACTCGAGGTGGATTTTGAGACGGATGCGTGAGGGAGCCGTAATGAAACGCGGCCAATACGCTGGAACCGACAGGGGGGGATGAATTAGTGACATTGCAGTAGGAATTCATTTTGGATGCCCGAAAGCCCCTTGCGGATACCGATGCCATGCATCCCAATCAAGACAACGCTCTCAGGAAGGTCCAACATGAGAGCTAGAATTCCCAAACGTGCGGGTGCATACATGGAATATACACCCGCATCCGGTCCACAAATGCATATATCCGCACATCAAACGAAGAAAAGGCCACCCACCCTTTCAGGAATGGATCCCCCAAGTTCCAGCTATACAGGTATCCGGTTCCACCCGAACTAGGAACGTCCGTCGACACCACATTCGCAAAACAAACGTCGGGGTCCCCCGGACGAGCTTGTCTGACGAAATCACGAGGGTCGACAGGAAAGAGTCTCCCACCGATCTGAAACTCCAGACTATGTGGTGGCGAACAAGAAAATGGTTCTCCCCCGAGGGCAGCATGGATCTGTGCGACGACGTCGGGGGGACCACGAATGAGTGAGTTTCCCTGTTCACACAAGTGTTGTGATCAACACGATCAGACACAGGATATGAATTCCAGTGACCTACCGTGTCAACCAATGCAGAGAGAGAAATGTTTGGAGACGACATTTTGGACCTCGACAACTTGACACCATCGAACCAGACGTCATCCAATGGTATCTCCCATGCCACTGGGTATACCTAATCGAGACGAAAATGAGCAGTTATACAATCGTCAGTCATTTACATCGAACCAACCTCTCCGGGGGCATCCGATGGGGGAGTCAACCCACCCTCTGACGGGGAATAACCACGCACACCTACCCAGGTCAAGCTTTCACTGTGTACAGACGGCGGAAGCTGCCCAAGGGACAGCATTCCTTCGTTTCCTCCGATCTGAATCGTATCCCGCTGGAGGGTTATCGAAAACATCGGAGAGTCCAAGATACCCTGAGCCACGAGGCGTGGGATGAGTGGGCCATAGCTTACGATGGACGACTCGAGTGCAGCCGTGGTGCTCAACTGTCGCATAGAACGCCCAAGCGGTGCCCCTGCGTCACTTAGATCGCTTTTCGGGAACCAGCGCATGACAAGGTTTTTGAGGCGATCGGGAAAGCGAGCACTGGCATCGATGACTTCCAGAGGCCCGTCACGGTGCACCATGGTATTCGTGCTGCCATTCTGACGCAGGGCTAGATTAATCCAGAGGAGACTTTAGAACCTACATCAACACGAGCAAAGTCGCCGAGAATCGCCCAGCACACCTATTAAAAGGGAATCCAAGGCCAAAGATACCAACTGAACCCGTTTGGATGACAGACGTATTAGTGAAATTCATCGCGGAGAAGTACTGATCCTGTAAACCTAGCCCAGCCAAGGAGACAAAGTCAGAACCGATAGGACCTTCGGCGTACGTCCCGGTCATAGAGTCCCCGTATATCAACATCGAATTGAGATTGGCGGGACGAAAACTCGAGAGGGGGTACAACGGGACTTTGTTGGACGAACACGCTTGCTGACACGACGTAGATAGGACCCATAGATCGGAGGAGCCCGTATCTTCCAAGAGAGAGTATCAGCCACCATGTTTGCAAGGAAAGAAGCGGCGACCTCCTACCCAACACGACGGGTGTATGCGTCTCGCCGACCTGTATCTGGATATTATACGTTCTAGTGCTCAACAGAATCAGCAATAAGAAGGGAATAACGCAAAACAAGTTATTACATGTCCTCGAAATCACCGAGGCCAATGGCTCCGGTATTCACAGAACGCCGCGCGTGGTCCGACGCCGGTCTTCGAACGATGGGGACATGGATAGCTCCAGCAGTGCGCCTTGTCTCCGTCGCATCAGATCGACAACTGACTATCAAGGATACAAGCACCAAGGCGCATCCGACGCGAAAACCACCGTCCATCGCAGTGTGACTTGGCGGGTCCGTATCTCGGCGTGTTCTAGATGGTCACCTGCGAGAATAAAGTTTAAAGGAATGTACTATTTGTCAGTGCATTTTAATGTTCACGGCGTTCTGGCATATGCTAGTAGAAAAATGGAATACCGTGACTTAGCATCTACAGTTGCTGGGACCACGTGACCTGGCATCTAGAATGTCGTCCGAGGACTTGATCGCATTGATTGAAGGTAAAGGATAATGATTGAGTGAATACAAAATATGAAGGGATACAGCATTGCAGTTACTCGTACAGAATGGAGATGAATGACCATAATCGCATGAGGAGTCCACATGACATGTTCACGGGCTCGTAATTAGACTTGCCCCACCGAGGTGCCCGTACAGGGATTCGCTCGACTCAGTCGAGTGATGTCCCATATTGAAATCAGGAGTAAAAATTGACGAAACGTCCACAGCGCTATCGCCGAACATGCTCATCACCTCCGCTGGAGACGACATGTATACGCTTGGATCCATCTCCATAGAAGGGGATGTGTCTAAGAAAGAGGGTAGCGCGAGTGAGGCGCGCCGGTTGGTTCTGAGATATTGGCTAGCTGACCCGCCAGTAGCAGAGTTTGGAGAGAATGCGCGGCCAACCGATTGGGGGCTAGTTAGGCTGACAGCAGGGTCGGCAAAGAACTCGGAAGGCGAAAAGGCTTCCGGGCTACTGTGATGGGAGCCGCCATCACTGCCGGTACCCTTCGTGGTGCAAGGGGTCTTTTTGCGTACGGGTCTTACCCATGCAGGTCGATTCAATTGGTCTTGGGAGTCTGAACGAGATGGTTCAAGAGGGATTTGTGTGACTAAGCAAGCAGCTGAGTCCCGATATGTGCCATCAAGGCTGGAAATCAACTCACTGCGACAGAACTCCTCCATGAGGTCCCCCGACCTCTGACCGCATACATACCTCCCACTGAACCGTCTTAGCAATGCGACACACGATCGCAGAGCTTCGAGGCCAGGCTGAATCAAGGGCTGAAGGTTCTCACTCTTGCAGTTGATTAATATGGCCAGAAGGGTACGACCGGCTTGAGTCAGCTGATGTATGACGTGGACTCCGTCTATGGGAGGTGATCGGTGATCACATAAAACATCAAGCATCAAAGTCAACTCACAATAAGTCATCAAACCCTTGGCTGCTACCTGCATGTGGGACGAGATAATCTGCAACGCACATGCCTGGGAGGCGGCCATGGCTTCTCGCTCGATATCGCCCAGTTCTTCCTCCATCGAACCACTATACACCCTCTCCGCCACGAAATTAGAAAAGCGGTGCCTGTGGATCAACATCCGGACAAACTGTTCAGCACAGTGGAGTCGTACTGCCTGTGTGACACGGATCACATCATCGCTGGCCAGTGTTTCAGATGTATGTGCCCAATACGGTGGTATTGAGAGGTGTATCTTATCCAGCAAACTTTCTTCCTCGCGCAGATCCTTTGGCCGCGTGTGGCCCGACAGCACTGCCGCTGCATGCAACAAAAAAGGTGAAGAATCCCCAGCTCGATGGCGCGGTGGCGGAATATCCAACACGGATTCCATGACAACCATGATTCGTATGGCTGCAACGAAGGCACTCATCCGGCTTTCTGTCCCAGTGGGCTGCGATAGCATACCCTCGCGAGTGATGAACTCGTCGTCAACAACTGCTGGCTCTCCGATATCGCAATCCCGTAGGCGGATCATGGGTGGCCTGCCAAAGTGGGCTGATAGCTGTTTGTCCCATAGGTATACGCACCAAAACGTGCGTTTCCGGAGCTCGTCTTCGATAGGGTCGAAGAGATCATACGTGTCGGCCGAACGGTGCAACCCGGCGTCTATCGACACCGTGATCGCCTCGGATAATAGAGCAGCAGCTTTGGAAAGCTTTCCGAGTCCAACTGCGTAGACAGCGGCGATCAAGTGCGCTTGAACGGTGTAAAGTGTCGGGCGATCAGCGATCGGAAGTGTACGGAGACGGCCGAAGAGTTCGAACCACTGGGTGCCTGCCGATATACCCTCGCTGGGATCCGACCGGACACGGGGGTCATCAACGTGGCGTGACGCAAGACAGCAAACGGCAACAATAAAGGCAGCGAAACCAGGTTCTCCCCATTTCTGGGGATTTCCGTAATCCTGACGACATGGATGAGTCAATGAAAGGATGCAGATGACTCAACGAACCGCCAAAAACGTGGGAACATGTAAGAACGGGAGAAGGTAGTAGGTCGTACACAAATAGCACTGTACCAAACTGCAATACGTGATTAGAACCAAAGATACGGAACATGGGAAGACATCACCTGTCCATCAGCTCTGGTACTATGTGTGAGGTTATGAGCCGCCAGAGCGTCTCGGGGTTGACATCAGTTCGTCGGGGCGTCCGGTTAGGAAACCATGTAGGGGAATTGGAGGTAGGAGATTGCCTACTGGCCCAGCTCGGGTCAGGGGTGCTCTTCTCAGATTCGGACTTGACAGTGGTGTGGTTCTCCACCAGGAGATCGAGGAGAGGCAGGCCGGACGTCTCTCCCTGCCATCGCGTATACCCCTCATCGTCGAAGTAGAGATATGAGGCATGCATTCGGGAGGTTTCCTCGAGAGGATATTCGGCGCCCGAGCCATTCGGTGGGTGAGAAGGTTGTCCGAGGATCGAGCGAAATGTCGTATTGGGACTATCTTGCCTTGGAGAACCCCTTGACGGCTGAGTTGTAAAATGTGTCGATGGATTTGTAAGTGGGAAAACATGGAGGGATGGTGGAGGGACACCCGAGGGGAAAGTGTGGTTCATGGAAGCAAATGTGTTTAATGGACTCGGAATGGTGGGGTCTGCTGTGAGATGCTGGGGAGGGTTAAGACCCCCCGCCGCGAATACAGCTGGAGGGATAGCTTGAATGAGGGTCTCCAGCTGGTGCATCCTGTCCTCGAGGGTAGCGGTGCGTCTGGGGTATGCTGAGATAAATGCCACCAAGAATGGCGCCCGTGTGTACGTACTTTGATTTGTGGGGATGTGTACGTTTCCCCGGTTCTTCGAAAGTGCACGGTGAGTTCGCAGTCAAGCAAGCCTGGCAGGGATGTCCTTCGTCGCATTTGATTCTCCTTCGCCTGCACGCTGTGATCAGTATGATGGAGGACCAAATGCGCTCGGAGACGCTCACCGGCAACGATCACAGGCCCTGGAGGAGCGTCAGCGAAATTAGACATGAAAAGGGAGCGAGTGACGGACCTGCTCAGCTTGAATCTGCGCTCCTTCAATATGGACGTTGAAGGCTTTTCGTGACCCTCGTGCGACGGAGGCATGATCAAAGTGCAGTACGAGGATGAAAATTCGAGGACCAACTGCTGCAGAAAAAGCTAGAATAAGTATCTGTCCAAGCCGCCAGTTAACATCATGGAGCTTGTCACCGGGCCGAACCGGAAAGTTCCGGACCTGGACCATATCGGGAAATCTAAATCAATCATGACTTGTGCGTGGCTCGTTCCTGAAACAACCGTGGGTGGTCTTGACGCTATCCAGTCGTTGCCAACTAACCTGTTTCTCGAACAAACTGAGATTGTCTCGATTAGACCTGATAGGATGCCTTCTTCACTCTCCTTCCATTTTCTGTGGCGGTCTACTGGGCTGTTCGCCGATCAACGTTGACAAGGTCCAGCCCACGAGACCCAGAGATCGAAATTGGTTGCCAAACGGGGCAGCCGGACATAATGACGCCACCAACGGTATCCTAGCTCAAAAGACGTGACTTGGTACCGTGCCCGGAGCCTGTCTAGGGAATGAACTAGTGACACGGCCAGGTTATGTCACAATACTCCGCGGACATGGGAGCATCAACTTGCAGCGGCGCCGTGAACTTGCCGAATTCTCGTTCGGGGTCCCCTAGCTCCTTTGACCGAACCTTCATTACGGATGGACGGACCTCAGCCTTCACAGCCTCGTAAATGGTCTTTGCGAACCAGAAGAGAGTCGACAACACGAGCTTTTACACAATTTCGAGCGCGCTGGCCGATCGTATGGGTTCACCCGAGATCCTACTAAGAACCAGTCACAGTCGTGACCGCTCCCATATCCACCCTTAAAAATATGGCAAACAACCGCTCAGAAATTCGAACTGATAAATAAACATTTTATGTGTGCGAATTGGCACAATTACGTAAACATGCTATGTGCGAATGGCACAAAGTGCTTACCCCGCTTTCATAATATTGGAAAGAATTCTTGTCGCTAGCTGAGAACCAAACGGAACCTAACTCACTTCTGATGGCACCTAAGAAAATTCGCAATGGAGGTCTTGGCAAGACTTTTCAAAAAATCCATCAAAAATTAGTTCCGTCTTGCCAACGTGTACTAGTAGGAGGTTGGGTTCTATGCTAAGCGCACGGAAGAGACAAAAATATCGCGGCTAAAATCTCTCTTAAGCCTCGGTGGTCGTTTATGCGTGGTAGACCAACTGATGAGGTGTACATCGATCAATAGATACGAGTGTGATTTGAATAGTAAAGGCATTCGCAAACAGGTGTGATCACTGTGATCGTACTTCAAATTATTCACATAGCAGTGTACAGACAAACTAGCTCGCGACTCGAATGTTGCACATGCCACCGTTTTCCGCATCAATGTTTCGTATTCCGGGACCGCGAGAAATCTCGGGCGTAGATGAAGATGCGCGGTTACAAGGCAGGATAAGTCACAGCGTGTGACCCTGAAGTTCATTTCGCGGACCCTTTGAGGTCCCTAGTGGCACGATGCAAACTCCATATCGCTCGGACTCGGACTGTTCACTCGGCTTGTCCCGAACTCTCTTCGCCTTCCGTGGAAGTACCTGTCGAACATTCGGATTCGAGGTCGTTCACCTGCTGGCGGGCCCTCTTCCCAAGGAGTTAAACTTCGCACTATCCTCACCGAGGGATACCTTCAAGGTTCTGAATATTTTCCCCTGGCCACGACGCGTTCCTAGACCGCCCATAGAGGCTTCGGAAGGGCTCGGGTGCACACACACTGGCTCTTCCGCATCTTCACTCTCGATGCGATGAGGCACGAGGTCGTCTTCTCGGTGGAAACCACTTCGGCCTGGGAACACCTGCCACCAAAACACCGCGCTATCCGTCCTCTCATCCATCCGCCCTTGCCAAATCGATGATCCTTGGGCAAGTTTTTTCATGGTCTGTCGAACATACAGTTAGGAAGACGCGATACGCGCTATCGCCTCTTTTACCTTCCTGTTCTCAGATTCTCGGGCATCGCGGTATGAGGCGGACACAAATTCCCCTTTTTTGTTACAAACAGAAAAAGGTGTCTTTTCCATGGCGATATTTTGTTTTCTTTGCGTTAGCCGTATGTACAGAGACCGTCATCCGTGTTGATAAAATATTGCCGGTGCTAATGCTCCAATGCCATGGAACCACGAAAAAAGAGGGTTGGCTGAGGTAATAAAGAAACTGTTGCCAAGCTTCGTTCATATCCCCAGAAAGCGATCGACAGGCATATGAACGGATTGCGTCTCTTGAATGGTATAGCAACAAGACCAAGTTAGGCGAGTATGCAGCCGAGCCATCAACGTGGCATGACACGTGTAGGACCAATAGAGCGCCCATCCTTATCGTCAAATACCATTGCAGACCTTCGAAGAGCGTAATTGGCAGCTCAGTACGATCGGGTTGTGACGCGTATGATTGAGACCACCAAAAACTCGTACATGACCCACATGCTCTGCTGTGCATTGTGACCAATCGCACGACTGTATTTGCAAATGTGAAAACCCTATGGTGATTACGACGCCTTTGCTAAAGACAATGATATTGGTATTTCTCGACTGCCGTAAGCACGAAATATTATGTACTGGGCGAGGATCATTGACCCGGATGTATCCCATCCCATCGAAATACTCAGCCTGAGCTGTCGGGCGGTGATGGTCAATGCCGCCAACGATGCGCTGATAAAAGGGTTCTTCCGGAAGTGGCATCACCTCGGGGACGCGGGAAGTACCCACACTTCCCCGATCCCCAAAGCAAAACTCAGACTACGGGATGCCTCATGTATAATTTCAAGGGATACTTAAAAGAAACCGAGGCGGCATCTGACCCCTGAATGAATTCTTGGGCAACCCGGGCGGTGTTGAGAGCAGAATCGAGCGCAACGAGTTGTGGCAAAAGAATGGCTGTCAGAGATGCGGCGAACAAAACAGAGGGGATTCAATTCGGATCATAGACGCCGAGATGCAGTGTGACGTGAAACCCGTGCATGGTGAAGGAGGCGATTCCTGAAGTGATACGATCAGAGTGACAGCCCTTGACTGCGCTGCGTGGAAGGGTTGTGGTATGTTGAATAACCCCATGGCGAAGTGCAGCTCCAGCACACTGTCGCACTGAGTGCAACCCTCAATGTGCTAGAAATCGAGGTTTGCGCACCCGCATGCTCTCACATTCCAGTGCACCAGTGCCAATTCCAATAGAATAAGGCGATCGATCATTCCTCGGAGACCACAGCAGCACAGAAGACCCGATATAGTGATTGATAACAATTGAGCGATCTGACCGTCTGCACTATGCCGCGTAGGCCGCGAGCGAGGGTCGGACCTCATGAATAATACCAGAGTTGAGTGATTGACAGCCAATGTTTGACAGCCCGGCAATAAACATCTACACGTGGTCCACGACAAAAACGGAAGGACCAGTCCAGGGCTTCGAAGTACTTCGAGTTTCGAAAGGCAGTGAAGTCGACTAGGACTGGGCTTAGGGGGGAAATATAGAGGACGCGAGGTCACCTGTAGCTAGCTCCGGTTGAGAAGGAAGTGCTCTTTAGCGGAACGGAGGTGTTGGAGCGAGCAGTGTATTCATTGCGGGACATCAAGGGCAAAGGGAGTGGAACAAACTGAGAAGACACCGTCGCAAAATTTCGCCATGGTCTCCCGACGGGTTGCGCAGCTATACTTGGTGGATGCGGGACGAAGGTGCCGGAGTGAACGCTATGTTCATTGCGGGACACCAAAAGATGTGGAATGGGCATAGAGCAAGTACCGGTATGCTCGTACCGCTGATGGTTCCGCCGGTTACCCCTATGGCCTTCCATCGTCGGGGAGAAGGAATTCTGGCCTTGTGAGTGGATAATGGCTCGAATCATCTGGATCATCGCCCTGCCGCTGGATCATCTATGTATGCCGAACGACACGGGTAGGGTGGCGCAAGGGAGCAGTGAAAAGTCGGAATTCGTGGAATGGCGTGAAAAACCCGTACCAGTGTTCTTTCCGTTGACAGGGAACGCGCGATACTTGGGGAAAGTTGCGGACGGAACCTTCGACTCCGTCAAGAACTATGTTCTTGGCTTTGGGACCTGGGGAATAGCGCCGACAGGGTCCTATCGCAATAAGCGCGACATAAGCTGGGCAACACACGGCAAGAACCATACCGTCGCTTGAGTTCCATCATCCCATACATCGTGCGGCTTCATAAGGTACCATGCGTATGCGGGGGAGTGTAGGAAAGATGGGGCGTTACGATAAGAGCAGGCAACTACTGCCTTCTTCGATGGCGAGTAAAACATACGATATCGTTCGCACTGGATTGGCTGCGTAAACTGCCACCAACGATGGAGTCGACAAAACAAACACGAACTGGTTCTGCGCTTTCGGACCATATTCCAAGTAAGTATCCCAACATTCGAAGCAGACTCTAGAGCCTAGACGGGTGATAATGTGATGTGGTCTGGTCTGGTTTAGCCGCCAAGAAGTTGGTGGGTCGGAGTGACGTACATAGTACCTTCCGCGAACCGATCGCGGCGTCCCGGGCGTCCCGGAGTCCCGGCACGGTTCAGCCACACTAAAACCGAGTGTAAATGTTTGAACTAAGTCATTCAAAGTTTTGCGCACGGTAGACCAACTCAAAACACACAACACCACTAAAGGACTACATAAGGACTATACAACACTGGCAGAAAACCGAGATAAAATGGCAACAATAACAATGCTGCCTAGGAAGCAACTTGATGTCGAGGACTCGAGGGCGTTATATAAGTCATAACGCTACGGTTACCAATACCAGTTTGAGTATGGCGAACAAAGGCGTCATTATACATCGACAAATGAGCTCACACCTCCTCTTTGATGTCGTCGAACCTGATCTCGCTCCGACGGTTCTTCTCGCTAGACACATGACTCGTCGGACTTATCGATGAGCGTTGACCATCATCGACCTTGTTCAATGGGGTGATGTCGAATTGCACTCTGCTCCTGCGGTCCCCAGCGACACTGTGGACAGAGGAAGCATGTCCCAAGTTCGTATGCATCGAGTGGTTCGCCCGATTAGCCAACCCGACACGGATGATGACCATGTAAAACGTGATGGAAATAATGGGCGTGATCTGGCAGCCAGCAATAACATTTCAGTGGGATTGTTCTTGTTGGCGAGCAAGACACGATGACTGACCATGTCTACGACCAAGTATTGACCGTTGGATTTTTTCACATAGTAAATTAACGCCGCAAAAAGAGTGAAGGAATAAATCGCGCCAGCGTCGATAATGATGAGTAGAATGGGCCGTAGTTCTGACTTTCGGTGGTCACATAGGCTGGTTGCCTTGCTGTCGACATACCAGATACGGTAAGTCAACATAACTGGCAGCAAAGGGAAAAATTCTCGAAAGCGCTCTTCGACATCCGTGAAAGCATAGGTACGTACGAGTCGTCACCATGTTGGTCGCCAAAGTCGATGCCCAGAACGATGTAATCCATCGCGCGAGGCTCTCCTCAAAGACCCCGCCTTCCTTTGTTAGCGATTCGGTATACGGACATGCGAAGCCAGTTACTTCAGAGAAGTCGTTAATGATTTTACTTCACCCTAGACATTACGGCACCCTTACCTCCAGCAGCACACCAAAGCAGCGCAGGTAGAATCATGACAAGTTTAGATTGCCATACCGCATAACAACGGTAAAGCTGAAACTGGAGTTAGCGGATGGGATTCCTCTGGACCCAACGTAAGCTCACAACGACGCCGTCCCCTACTAGTGTCTGCGCAGCATACACGTAGTTCTTGGTCACGAACGTCCATTGCGATACCTCCGAAAAATAGCGGATACGTCCTCCTGGGTATGCGGCTGGAAGATAAATAAAACCCTCCACGATCCTTATGATATCGATCACGAGGTGCTGCATACACCCTATGAGTTGATCCACATCCAGGATGACGAACGAAGACACACACCACCGTGCTAAACAGCAACAATGAGCAAGCTACCGCAAGCATCTTACGGTTCACTCGGAAAGTGGATCGTTGAGATGATAATGCCCAGATCGTTCCTCCGAACATGAACAACGAGAAACCTTGGACCGAAAATATTCAGTAAGGATTACTCGCGATCAACCGTTAATAGGTTTTACCATACAAGAGTGCTTCCAGTACCACTGACAGAAGCTCTACCTTGTCTAGAGGAATATCATCGGTAGCCATATTTCGGGATGTGTGCTTGCAGACCAGCAGGACAAGCCCGAGCCAGGAGATGGCGATGGCGGGCGAGGGAGGGAGGAAATCGCAGAAGGAGAGCGAAACAGAGGGGAGAGGAAGATAACCATCAGCGCTCCCAATCGCATATGTATCCGAACTCGATTACAGGCAGGTGACGCTGGTAGGAACGATTCGGCGAGTCCGACACCTCGGGCGCGATCGGTTTCGCGTACAGACTCCGTACGCGTACGCGGCCACAGGCATCGTGGCCACTTCTCGGGCGTAATAGCCCCATTTTAGGGGATGCGCCTTGTCGAGCCGAAATGAACCACATAGGTCCGCCGAGATTTTGAAGGCGCAACCATGAATATCCATTAATTGTTGTCAAGATGAGAATAAGCACCGACAGGGTATGGAAGTGAGTTACACATCCACGGTGACCCACCTCGTCGATTCGGCTGGTTGCAACGTTATCTCAGTCCGTTCGTTCGTTCTTCTCGATGTTCTTGAGCCTTCGCCACCTTTCGCTGAGCTCGTCAGTGTCGAGTTCTATCCCACTTTCGATGCTGCAGAATGGGTCGAAGTGGTGTCTGCTGGGTGTGGTCGGTCGTCGTGTTTAGCCGTGGTGGGAGGAGGAGACAGTGGGAACACACGAGAGCGTGGTTGAGCAGGAGCGACAACATGCAACCAAGCATGCGCGTACATCAACGTGGTGGTCCGTGTTGGATCGCGTACTCTTGGATGCGAGGTCAAAGGTTTGACGCGTGACGATGGACGGTGACTATGAAGCTGTGGGACCACAGACGACCGCTCGCATGCAAATGTAGAAGCGTGCTGTTGCTCCCGCATGACGAGATGGCGGGTTCATTAATGAGAACTTGTGTCAAGTCACGAATGGCGTCGAGAGAGGACGGGCGGGTTAGTTCGAAACTGCGAAACAATCATATTCCAGGCCCACATCATTCACTGGCAGCCACCGACAAGTCCAACCCACGAGAACGCAACTTGAGTTCTGCTGTGACACTGGCGCGTAGTGTCCACCTGGGCACGGTTGGTCGTGAAATACGTCCCCGTGTTTACGCTCAACCCGCGCTTCATCCTGAGCATTCGGGCGTCGTACACGGACGTTCAAGGACAACGTGGGCGAGGGATGAACACTGTGTTTGGCTTAATAAATTGTCGGTATCTGGCTCCGGTGTTGTCGAAACAGCGGATGTAGAGAACAAGTTGGAGGGTAGATACACGGCCAGTAACATTGTGTAGCAAAATGAGTACGGGGCTTTGTCGTTGTTCGACTACCGTCCAGGATGATGACGTATGGCGTTAAACTCCGACCAATAGTGCGCTTTCAAGTTCCACGCATCGAAAACATATAAATAAGCTAGTCACTAGTGCTGTCCTACTCGCTACGATAACTCTCCAAAAAAAAAAAGTCACGTCCACGTCAAAACAAATGACTATCCTAGCGTGTCGAAAGCAAATGAAAGAGGGGGAGCGGGGGGGAGAAAGCAAAGAAAGAAAAAGTCCGTACGGACAGCACAAAAAGGCGGGTGGAGGAAGCAAATACAACAACGAGCTCAGATCAGTCGCCTACCTCTATGATACAGCAAAAAAAACGAACACGACACCCACAACGTCACTCACAGCGCCCGCCCACCTATCCACGACGTGTGTTGCGGTATCTCGTCCCCACCCTCGTACGGCGACGGCAATGGGTCCTCGCTTGAATACGCCGGAACGTGGTGTCGGAACCCCTGCGATCCAGACCGCGAATGCGGCTGTGACGGCCGCACCTGCATCTCAAACGCCTCCCCTACCGGCAGCGGCGGTATCGACGACGGCGACGCCCCCCGCGACGGCCCCCCCTCCTTCTCCCCCCCCTCCCCGGGGGGGGACCGGGGTGACGAGGGGGGGGGCGGGGA
>JBBPRA010000258.1:0-35481 GCA_038092775.1 Boletus rubescentipes | reverse complement strand
CGTAGGTTCTCGCAACTCGGGGACAACTTGAACTTATTGCCAGCCACATCATTCAACGATTGCCCCCAAGCAGCTCGGAGCTCAGATCTCAGATCTCAGATGCTACATCATAGTGGAATTAGGTGGTAGATATTGGTGAATACAGCAGATGGATGGATAACATAGTGCATTCTAGATACGATACCGTTATAAAGTGTAGTAGCGAACCGGCGCCAAATAGTACTATTCGGGAGCAAAGGTGGTTGCATATTATAAATACCATGTTTGATGATCATAGGGAAGGAAAGCAAGCTGATACTGAAGTAGATCTCTAAACCGTACGAAAGAAAAAAAAGGGTAAAACCCTGTCAGCCAGTGTTTAGGCGATGAGCCCGCGCCTTAGAGTTGGAAGGGCGCTTTATGCGCATATGTACTTCCCGTGTATGCCTGGTCATGCTTTCACGGTTCAGCATCTTGTTGCAGCCAGCCCACTTGCATTCCGTAGAGATATTGCGGGGCATGTCCTTGATCCCGTGCCGCTCCGCTAGGTGCTCTGGGACACTTTTACGCGTGAGTTTCTCGCCACAGAATTTCCCGCCTTCATTTCTCCCGGGCCACTGGCAGGGATGGTCAGGCTCACTGGGCACAGTCGATTGTTGCACAGAGGGGGGTGAAACGGTGTGGAACGGAACTTGTACTGCCTGTGAAACCTGATTCGATAAGGTACTATCGGTTAACCCAACATAGAGCGAACTCACCTCGGTGTCAACCATCTGAATGTTCTCCCCAGGGTATGGTGGATTGTCGGTCCCGATTTCCGGATTCGCACAGTTGGAGGTGGGTGTATTATCGGACGAAAAAGCCGCTTCAAGTCCAAATTGTTGACTAATATTCCAACTTGGAGGTGGGATACCCAGAACGGGGAATACACAGGGACCCATGGTAGTCTATATCCAAAAGGTTAGTCATGAACACAAGCCAGATATCATTAACTCTCTTTACCTGGAGACTCCCTTCTATTTCTTGATGTAAGGACAGAGCTGGAGGGTAATAATCTGTTGCCTCCGATCCCGGCGGAGGATTAAAAGACGAGGATGCGGAATCCCAAGGATATTCGTGGATGGGTTGTAGAGGGTCGATAATTTCCTTTGAAGGTCGTCGATCATCAATGTTGATCCCGGTGTGCGAACGAAAATCTAAATACTTACGGGTTCTTCGGTGAAAACGCCCGACTCTGAAGGAATCCATAAACCTTGATCTTGAGAGGTAAACGCAATATGGAAATCATTTGGATCGAATGATAAATTCGACGTGGAGATATCAAAAGAATGACTCTGCACGCCTACGGGGTCGTGATATGCTTGGTTGGCAGTTATCGAATAAGAACTGCTAGTGGTATCACGATAATGGGCATCCCGGCCAAGACTATTCGGTAAGTGAGAGTCCTGGAAGACCGGTGCTGAGGCGGCTTGGGTGACATCCGAATCACAGTCTTCGGATTGACGGCTTGTAGACACGGGCAGGTATGCGTATGAATCGAAAGGATCCATCTAAGTGACGATGTCTCTGAAGGAGAGGAGGGGGGGGGGAATCGAAGCAACGAACTCGCGATTATATTCTCTGGCATTCTACCTGGCCATTGGCATTGGCTGCCTGCCAAAGGTCACCAGGGACGGTCGGTCAGAGTACCCGCCTGCCACTGCCAGCCAACTATTGGCCCGCCTTGCCATTCTAATGCCCACACTCGTGGCTTCATGGTTCGTGAGAGAACATAGAGTGCATTCAAGAATGATGTCACGAAGTAGAGTATGGTTGTGCGTAAAGGATCAGAGGCGCGGAGAGCCTGAGAAAGACTTTAACGTCAAATACGTCAGGAGTGGATCAACACACCTTTCCTCCAAAGCGCTTCAACACAGACCCCCACCCCATCTGTAACGGAGCGCAACCATGCGAAGTCCAGGCAAAGAAGTTGGTTTTAACACCCTACCGCTGTCCAGTTCCAGTATCACAGCAAGCACTGCATACCACCGCTTCCCTGCCAAAATCGTCGCATAGGTATCAGAATACAGCAAGCCAGTGTACTCAGCTAACCAATGAGTGCCAATCGCTTTGTGGGGACCTATTTGATGTGTATGTTCGATAACCGATCAGGCCAGCTGGTATTGGTTTCCGAGGATGAGCATGAGGCAGCAGAACTTCTTGGCAACCATGGCAGGCATGGCCCATTGATTCGAATCGGGGAATTCAACATCCGCTACGGCGTCAATTTGCACTCGTTCCACGGTAATTCGAAGTCGTGATAGGCTCAGATGGAATCCTGACCCCTTGCCATCGGGGTCGAACTTATACTAATGATTCGGAGGAGAGATAGGTACTAGTAGTAGTTCATGGAAACGAGAGATGCTATTGCGTGGGAGACTAGCCACGAACTATCGATACCTATGAACTGAACTGATCCACCGAATGTCACGGTATTAGTTGTGATCGTTGTATCGCGGGGGGTTCGGCGAGGGCTGGGTTGGCTGGCGGACTCCTCGTAGGCAGTGGTAGGAGTCCTGGTGCAGCGGTTGGAGTCCTCGTAGGTCGTAGGTTAGTCAGCATCCATCCTTGCTTCCGTTCATCCACGTTCGTGTGGCGGGAACTCTCCAGGAGGGTGAGGGCAGTCGGTCGTTGACTTAGAGGACACGTTAGCAAATTCGAGTTATGTGGACAAGGAGTGGACAAGGAAGCTCGTGGCAGATTTATTAATTCGACGAATTTGCGGATTCAGCGCGGAGGTGGTGAAAAGGCGATACGACATAATACGGTTCTACCGGGCGCACTAGGCAACCCACCCAAGCGACGACATTGATGAACTCTCATTGAATCCCGCCAAACCGAGTAAGAGCGGGGTTATTTCATTATTAAATTACGATTACCACAAGCATTTCCTCGCAGCCATGAGTCGCTGTTGAACCGTCGGCGGCCCCGCCCCGACGGAATACCGAACAAGGAAGAAACGATCTACATTTCTCACAATTACTCTGTAAAATAGAGGTTAGAGCAGGTAGCGGGCTCGAAGTGACTTGTCTATATACGAAAATGCGCGAGAGAACGTAAGTAGGATACGAACAAAAGAAACAAAGGAATAAAGTCGAGGGTCAAAGAACAAAGGCATCAACGCGACGTATGTAACGACGCGTTGCAAAGTACCTATGGCTGACGTGGGCGCCTGCTCTCGTGCTTGCCAATCCAACACAGAAACAATTGATCAACAATTCCAGGGAATCTATAAATCGTGCTGAGCCTCTCGCCCCTATTCGTCTGGATGTACAAGTTCAAGGAGAGAAATAAGCGTCGGGTTTTGTCGCAAGAGAACGACAATCCGCACCTGAACCCATTAGAGGGTACGCTTGCAACCCAAATGTCTTTCGCGAACATGCCTTACGATGCTTTCGCGTTTCATGTCTCTTCTGAGTTGGCATTCTAACCATCTGCAAGACAAGGGATGATTGTATGTCATGTTCACAACACCGTGAGTCGTGAGGTGCTGCGAAACAGTCGCCGATGTGATGTGCCCTCCACATACAGTCCCATCCTCCCCCACCCATTGGCAATATGCTCCCGTTTCTGTGCGTGAGACTGATTGCACTGGCAACGAAGATGTTCGAGTTGGGGGGTAAGGAGAGTTTATAACGAAACGATTCCCCCGAGACTTTCGACGGGTAGGTGACGCCTGAGGGGAAAAAACAGAGACCGTAGGGCGGGACGTAACATCTGAAGGGAGAGTGGGGAAACCCGCCGCCACGGGAGCAGGAGTAGGCTGAATTTGTTGATGGGGCCCACTTATAGCAGAGTTAAATGGTACGGTTTGATTAACAAATACTTGGGAGCCATCGTGGTGGGACTGTGGCCAGGTCGGGCGCTCTTGAGAGTAATGGGTTGCGTCGTGGATAGGCAAAGAACCGACCTATAGTTGGTAAGTTGCATAAGCGAGTGAAGCAAGCACGGAGGCAAACAAGGCTCACAGCTGAAGATAATGCTTGCAAGTCGACATTCGCCAATGAACGACTAGTATCAAGGGCCGCAGAAAATTGGGGAGTAGTTGGCACAACGATTGCCGTTGGTTCAGACTGTCGAGGGACGAAAAAAAAAGTATCGTGTTGAATAGGCTGACCATCAATTTGAAGGGGTTGGTCATAGAAATCAAAGGGAGCCTGCGCTTCGTGAACAGATGGGCGAGTGGGCGAAAAATTCCATATGAAACTCGAATCAGGTTCTGGGAGAGGCCTGTGATGCGTTATTACTATTAGCTCGGGCAAAGTAGACGCTCTCATGCTTACTTCGGGAGCTGATCGGGAGATGCGACAAAAGGAAAGCTGTGAGGAAAGTCTGGCCACATCTCAATGGCTTCCAGCGGGACGAGTACGGACGGTTCTTGGTGATCCAACCTGTTATAATGCTGACGCTCCTCAGTTTCTCTGGTTCCATTGTCAACGGTGTCGAGGACAGTTGAAAATTGCATAATGATCAGGGTTTCGAGCGTTCCGTGAGGGAAAAAATGGAGAAGGCGAGGGAGAGAAGTCTTGAATTATCTATGGGAGCAACGATTTCAAACATCATGGTTGCTCGCCAAAGAAAATGACGGCCAAAGTAATTTACCAACTGGAACGCTGCCAATATACCGTGAAAGATCCAATCTGGTATTGGCCCGGCCAGCCAGGTGTTGGATAAATGGGGGTGGATACTTGGACAGCAGCCCAAATCGAGGCCATCGGCATGTCCTTTGGAGGGCCTCCAATCACCTTATCGTCGGTTCTATCGATGCGTGCCCAGATCGATATGTGAATTGTGTCGCCAGGGGCCGCCAACGGGAAGAATCGCCTGAGCAGATTGTAAAAGTCATCCGGAGAGATTGCCTGGGAAAAAAATCACTAGACGGACGAGCGCTCCCTTGCTCGCTTCATGGTTTGCGGTAGGAAAAAAAAACTATTTGGGTGATCAAACGAGAAGTCAAAGGTTATAACGGCCCACATTCCTGTAGACACAGCCGCTTCTTCGGGACAAGTTCGATGATAAGGGGTATCAAGCTGGCCACTCGCACCTGCGTCCCGTGCTACTAGTAGTGATTACTGATGCGGCGGCCCATCACGTTATCGTTTGTAGAATGGATTTAAAAAAGGAAACTCACTCAAGAAAAATGTATAAACCTTGCTTAAAGAAGTCCTTACATAAGTTAGCAAGGTAAAGTCTTACGGTGCCATTGGTTCTCGATATACCACTCAGTTCGAAAGTTGGAATACGACTCCCTCCGCACTGTCACCGACTTGCTAATCTCTCCCACGAGAGTCATAGAAGTGAAGTAGAGTTGCTCGGAGCCTATGTCTGAATTAGCTGCCATGACGGTTCGCCTAAATTTTCGGACTTTCGGAGAGCCAGCTAGGCGGGTGAAAGTAAATTTCTTGTGTCGCGGTGTTGGATCCTGCACTTGCGGTCCGCCAGCCTCTGATGCCAAACGCTCATTTGACAAGTGGCATGACCTGCTCCGACCTAATCAGATCGCTAACGTAAGGTATGGACCCGCCGCGCTACTTACACGCTGCTTTTGCCCTGATTCATTTGACTTATTTGTTGCTTTCAGGTCCCAACCAATTCCAAGTGAACGGTTTCCCTACGACGCTGTCGAGCCCAAAGCATTTCTAGTTGTCTTTGTTGTTCATCATTATCCCGTGCTTTGAGTAACTGGAGTCGACGCGCGTTTTGAAAGCAGTGGTACAATGTTATGCTGGCTTACTGCTCTCTTCTTCGCTTGTTGGGATTGAGCATCAAGGCTTGGAACATCTTTGCGTCGGTAATGTTGCTACTGGCGAGATGAAACCCACTATTGCAGATCCTTCAAGCTCTAGGAGTCACGTGCTGCCTAAGAATCTTCTTGAGATTGACACTACTTCTCAAGAAGACACCAGGTGGGTGAAATAGATTACCAGAGATATTATTGACAACGCTACAGCGTCGGAAAGAACATAGTCACCACTTATCTCACACCTACATGATACGCGTCCAAGCTTGTCAATTTTATGCGCTACAGATACATGTTCAGATGCGATTCAGATGATGCACCTGGTTCTATTCTATGAATGCTCCAAAACTTGGGTGTGTAGTATGTACTCACTGTGCTGTCCACCCGCGGAGAGCATCCTGCAGTCAAATGCAGTAGTACGAAACCATGCCTAGAATCTTCGTTTGGCAGAACTCCTGTGCCGTCCAGCCATTCCCAAGTCCAGCATCGCCGCCACAGCATCCCCCATTCATCGCTGCCTTTCCCTCATTGTCCTTCGTTCAATGGGGAAGATGCGAAGAATAACCACATTGAGGCTCGATGGTCCATTTCGTGCACTAGTTTTAAGTGTGAGATCTTGAAAGGTTCGTACTCATGAGACTAGGAAGACTCTGTTGTCCGACTAAGACAACGCATTTACGAGCTGGCGAGTGTGGTCGATGCCCTGGAAGAATGGAAAGTAGGAAAGAGTCTAGTCAACGAAGGGATGCACCAGACGGAAGTCGAGCCGCTGATACAAGCAGACTTGAACCTGTCCTTGTTTGCAGTCACAGGACACTTCAGCGTGATGATGTATTGATATTCCTCGAATCGTGATATGTTCGGAAGGGACTTGAGCATACTTCTTTGATTGCTTCGTCTTGTTAGCACTACAACAACAATGAGGATAGAAGAAACATCGTAGCCTAGGGGACATGTAAGGGTAAAGATGATGGGGCTACACCCAATGTTTTGACTCTTGAAGTACACTGTCAAACCTGAAAGGTTGTCGAATCCTGTAGTCTACGTTACTACCCACGGTAATACTCTCACGGTTGATCTTCCTCACGAATGCTCGATTTCGGAACGCATAGATTCACGAGACTCGGCAACGCAGTGGGTTTCATTTTTCATGTTGGGACTCTAGTTTCCGATCCTTAATCTTATGCCAGGGCCGTTCAGGACGCTCAAGACGGGCGCGTCTAGTGCCGCTCGACAAGGTGCCACACAGGTCCAGGTGTCGTATTTTCCGGACGAGTCCACATGAACTGCCTCGAGAGTCCCTCGAGAGTCCTTTTCTTGCCCCTGGCCTCCATCATTGTGAATGTGGTATTATCTAGGAATGCTTCACGTTCGCTCATCGAACAAATTTCTATGGGTTGAAGTGCTACACACGCCACCTCTTGTCTGGGTGGCAATATCCCAACGCAGTAACCACTTTGCACCTCGGCTTAGAGTCGGCTGCCTACCTGCCATCGAACAATCACTGGTCCCATCACGTTTGTCTGAACCCAACACAATCAGGTGACGCTTCTAGTTTCCGCGTGTCATCCATGTTCATCTCTTTCTCACGACGAATGGGGCCTGACAGGCGTGTACTACTGTCTCCTTAGTTGACAGCTGATGAACCGGTAACGAAGATGTGCGAATCGGGTGGTAAGGAGATCTTAGTGTGGGATGATTTCCTCGAGGGTCTCGACGACTATAGTGCTGGGAACCACAGGCCGCAAAGCCGAAAGGATAGGAAGAACCTTGCATCGTATCGATCCATAGCACCATTGCCTGGTTGTACGGCTTTGCATAGTAATTGATAATGAAACGCCCCCTTTTTGTAGACCCGGCGGCAAACTCTTTTCTCGCACGGCGAACTCAATTCAAATCAGCAACTAGCACGGGGCAATGGCTCTTTCTGGTGATCTCACCTGGTTCACAGCCATCCTCCAACCCTTGTCAGTTCACCATGGGCTTAGCGCTGCAACTATCTAACCTCCACCATCAACTCACTGCGCTCTTTTGGCGGTTTATGTCCCAACCACATCCAGCCTACATACCAGGTCTCTTCACCGGGTCAGAGTACAGGGTCGAGACCCGCGCATGGCATGACATCCTTCGAGAAAATGCCAGCTCATGCACACTCACGCGCCTAGAGTTCTGTAAGACCAAAGGCGAAAAACTTCATGAATTTCTCATCCTATACTTTTCCCATCCCACCCACACAATCGCCCATGCGGTAGTGGTAGTAGATCGCGCAGTAAAAGACCGCTCTCAATCCTCTGTGATTGTGTCACCATGCATTCCATCCCAAAAAGCTGTGGAGGCGCTTGACAGGGTACACGTCATGGGTCAAGGCGACAAATTGGAGACCTATCTTTCTAGAACCTACGACCAATACGATAAGCTCTGCGTTCTCAAATACACATCAGCAGAGTCGTCACCAACACCTCAGCCCCCTTCCGCAATTCAACTCTCAACCCTTTTGCTGGTCGTCACCAACCACCAGCCAAACTACAATCTATACGAATACAATTGCTATTGGTATGCAAATACCATTTTTGAAGCCTGTAAAAGCCTCTTTCCTGGATACCAGGAGGATTGCAATAAACATGGGGACCGTGGTCGATGCCGTTTGAACGTCCCCATGTGTACCATGCACAACCTTCCAGACATATGTGGCGAATACCATGCCGAGTGGAAAAAAGTCGTGCAGCGGTGGAGGATAAATCAAGAAACGATAACACAGCAGGTGCGTAATTTATATGACGGGTCTCGCTTGGGAACACACATGCTTTTGCATCATAGGAATTGGAACGAAGACTTGAGGAGGAACGAAGAACTCATGAAGCAGTGAAACAAGTGGGTATTTTGTGTGATTGCATTTGGTAACCCACATACTTTTTACCCACACGACAGGAATGGGAACAAAGGCTAGAGGGGCAACGAAGAGCCCATGAGGCGGCGCAACGCGCTCAGAAGGCAGTGCAACAGGTGAGGATTCGTATCTTGTGTGACGGGCGTAATGGCTCTGTCAGTAACATACGCGGTCATGCACAACAGGCATTGGAACAAAAGCTAGAGGAGGTAGAAAGGCGTTGTGAAGAACTGCGAGCAGTTGGACAAGCACCCCTACATGTACCTGCAGGTTGATGTAGGCTGATAGGGTGGATCAAAGCTCTTTCCGAGACCGCGTTTCTTGTGCTAGTGTATCGTTTGGTATGCTACTACGGCATTGGCTATATGCTATTATATGCGTCCTGTGGGGATTTCATCTCATCTCGGTGCTCTAAATCCTACCATGAGGGACAAGGTATGGGCAATCTCGGTTCCTTGTTTCCTGGATGTCGAATAATGGGTGCCCTCTCTTGACCATTTCTAGGGTAGTGACCAGCGCAGAGAAAGCGTAAAGTTGTTCAAAGAGATTAACCGACCAGGACGCCAGACGCTGTAGCGGACAAAGGTCGAGCGTTGCTTGGGGGTAATGGCCTCCTGCACCCCCGGGGCTAGTAGAAAGGTGAACAGCGAAGGTTGTCCAAAAACATTGGCGGTGGGTGGCCGAGATGCCAGCGCGAAGGTGCCTGAAACCCAAATGTTCCTCATAAACATGGCGCGGGATGCTTTATCGTCCGTTGTCTCCTGAGTCGGCATCCTGACCATCTGCACGGCAAGAGATGGCCATATGCCATGCTCTCGATATCGTGGAACAAACATCCATATGACGCACGTACAATCCATCCACGACAGGTATGTATTACCGTCTCTTTAGGCGAGACTAATCCATCTGGCAACGAAGATGTCCGATTTTGGTGCAAGCGAGAGCTTGTAACGAGACGATTCCCCAGAGACTTCTGACGGGTATGGGGTACATGAGCCCAGGGAGTCCAGAAACCATAGGCCCAAACGCCAGATCTGAAGCGAAAGAACTCCGCACCATTCCGGCAGGAGCAAATTAAATTTGTAGACGGGGCGTATCCACGGTCGGTTTGGTCAGAAAACACCTGGGACCCATCGTAAGGACACTATGGACGGTCGAGTGGTCTGGGAGAGAATAGAAGGCGGGCGCAGAACCCATCTATACAGATAGCATGCTGCATAAGTATCGCGAACACGGGATTGGTGGTATTTGCTTACAGCAGAAGACCCTTGGAACCCATTATGCGTTCACGAATGGCCAACGTGAAGCTCGAAGGATCGCAGATGGGTGGTGAGTGGTTGGCATAAGTTGGTAAACATCGGTGGGTTGAAAATGGGTGGATAGTATTGGACACCCCGGCGACCAGCTTGGAGTGGCCGACCATGGAGATCGAAGAGAGCGTGCATATTGAGATGGGGAGACGTTTCAGCGAACCGGTAACGAGGCAATGCTGAGTTCACAGGAAACTCGGTCCAGGGACCAAGAGAGGTCTAGATGCGCTGTTAGCTCTGGCGAGTAGGCAGCTCTCATGTTCACTTTGAGAGATTGAGTGCTAGTCGGGAGAGGTGGCAAACCAGTCTCGGGTGGGGAGAATTTCCACAGGGGAACCAGGGGAACTGAAGAACGTCAGCTATCTAATGAGCCCGAGTCGGAAAAGTCGTTCGTACTCGTCTCGCCAGGAGCGACTGTCAACCGTGTTGAAGACACCTGAAAAGTTGCCTGCCAAAAACCGCGGCGAAAACAATCGGAAAGTTATCAACGGAAGATGAGAGATCCGATATTGGCCGATCAGCTAGGTGTTGGATAACTGGCGGCTCGACTGAGTCGCAGTCCGGGTCGAGGCATTAGGCATGTTCCTTCTGAGGCTTTCCAATTAGCTTGTCTTGTATCCGCTACAGGTCGCCTTTGGTATATGTGAATTACGTGGCAAGGGGTCACCAAAGGAAGAATCGTCTGAATCACTGGACACGTTGAAAAAGTCGACCAGAGAGTCAGAGGGCGTGAGAAAAAACAACAACCGGACGGATGTGAGCTTGTCTTTCAGCCCGGGCTTCATATTACTTACCTCACTGCAGGCTGTGCTACCTTAGCAGCGACAATTTCTGAGAGTCCGCCCGGCCCGATAGTGATGCCGCATGATTATCATACTCAAGGAAAGCGTTGTCAACCTGGCCCAAGAGTCAATCGAGGATCCGACTGTTACAGGGATCATGAAAGCGAAGTGACACTTGTCGGAGACTAAGTCTGACTTCCTTATCCAATTGAAGCCGTTGTAATTCATCTGAAATATTCGGAGTCGCGAAGATGAGCGGAATGTGCCGCGGTATTGCCACAGTTCTGCCTGATTGATAAACTATTATTGATGGAACGGTGTACGTGTTTAAATATCGATTTGTAGCAACGGACCCGAGGATAGTCTGGGTCTACCAGTAAGTACGAATGTATGCGTCAGGATAAGGAAGAAAAAATCACAGCGTATGAGAAGCAATCCATGATTATGCACTAGCGTATCCAACTCCTCCCCCAAGAGCAGCGCGGGCGTCGATCACCTGTGCATTAGTAGAGTATGTGATCAACGCCCCTGAAGTCCGGCACGCATCAAACTCTGATCTCTCGGCATGCCGTCCGTAGGCGTCGCTGCGAACAATCCCTTTCCCGCAGCCCTGGCACTCCCACGTCTCCCCAAGGTGGATGTTCACAATGTGTCTCGCGATCGACTCTTTCAGCATGGTCTTGCCACAAGCAGACCAACGACAATCAGTTGGTAACTTCTCCCCTCCGGGTTTCCCTCCATGCCACTTCTGAATGTGCGCATTGATGGAAGACTTGTCGCCTATGATCCATAGGTGGCACGGAGAGTGATCTTCCTCCCAGTGACATTGGTGGACGGTGAGCTGTCCATCGGGTTCCGCAACACCTCTGAAAAGTTCTTCTTCATCAGTCCATAACCCGTCGTACTTGATCGCACGGGCAGCGCGTCTGTGACGAGATAAGCTACCAAAATTCCGGTGTGGTACACGATAGCAAGGGGAACCTGTTTCAAGGAAGCCATGGGACGTTGGGTGGGAACCAAAGTGAAGTGAGGTTGGGGTGAACGATTGATATGAAGGAGTGTAATGTGGGATACTAGTAGATGGTTCCGAGTATGGGTAGTGAGGATAGGTTGCGTGTGAAGAATATACATGGGATGGGTGGGCAGTCGATTGGTCAAAAAAGTGATGAAGAGTGCCACTCTCCTGGTCAACTTGAACGAGAGGAGACAGAGGTTGTCGCTCTGATGAAGTCGACCACAAAGTCCTCGGGTGATCAAATGCTGCTTGACTATTCCAATGGGGAGCATTCTGGCTAGGGTCGTAGGCAGCATAAGAAGCAGAGCTCATGTCCCCTTCATTCACCATTGTAGACAAGGACGGCAAGGGTAATACTCCCGGAACCTGCTGCACGGTAGACAGGCTCCATAATCCGAGGTTGAGGGGCATCTGCATGCTACAAATCACATTGAGGCATGAATGTTGTGCTTAACTTCCCAATTACATACCAAGATGTGTGAGCGGACGCGTCAGGATCGTGACTAGAGAACACGATGAGATGGGTGGGCATGATCAAATCAAATGTCTCACCACACTTGGTTTAGATACCACGGATGATGGGGGTCAGAGAACAAGGGAGTGTGCTCTGGAATCGAACGCTGTCCAACATATAGTTGATCGTTCGCCCTGATAAAGGAACACTCTAAAGACACGGACGAGACATGGAAGGAATGGTTACTGACGTTGCCGGGGTTGGCTGCGAGAAGCCCAAACGGTTGCCACAGTTTTCTGGCACTTTCATCACAGTCACTAGGTTTGCCTGGACCGCTGGAGAGTAAAAGGCTCACGTCTGAACCCCCCGTCGAAGGGCATGTTGATGGGGGATGAGGTGAACGAGAATGGAGGTTGAGAAGAGGTAGACATTCAGTGATAGTTGATGGAGAGGAAATCAACCTGTGACTGGGATATCGGAAGTGTGAGGGTGTTGCGTGTTTTTATGCATTCGCCTTCGCTCTTTCATGTCGTGACAAACTCGCCCCCGACGAGAGAATTGGGTCAACTTCAAAAACGGCAAGTGGGTTCAATGGGTTAATTTCAGGCCACGCCTCAGGGCAGGGTTCTCGGAAAAACCAAAAAATACTCGGTTTGTTCAAACTCCGCGAATACTCGGTTTGTTCAGACTCCGCGAATACTCGGTTTGTTCATCCGCGAAGTAAGCCGAATTCATTGAGCCACGTGCGCGTTCGCTCAGCGGTGATAAAGGTGTTTACATCCGTTGCCCCCATGTTCTGGACCATCGCCAGCGCTCCGTACACATGGATCACGACAGGCACTGCATTCAACAGTATGACAACGCCTCTTCATCGATCCCACCGTAATGGCACACACCGCAGGAGGAGTTTGCAACGCTACAGTACGGACACTTTGAGATTATCGTACGTTCGGCACATACTAGTAACTCAATTTGCGCAAGAGGACTCGGAATTCAGCTATCTCATCCATAGGGACAGCTCACTTGTCAGAGCAACCCGTATCGCAAGCGCGCAATCTTGGCGAATTCAATCATAGGGAAGATTCAGACTGGACAGACTAGTCCATAAGCATTTTCAAGTACTTAGGCGTACAATTAACATGTACGAATCGCATTTCCCAGTACATCATGACGCTGGATTTGAGGCGTACCGCAAATGGATGCATACTACAATATATCATGTCCCGTCGTGGGATGAATAGCTCGCGAGCACTAGAACTCTGTCGGTATGTACAGATGGAAAGTGGAAAGTACCCAGTATAACAGGCATCCACTGACCAGACGGAGTCCAAACAATCCATCAACGGATACGGAAGGTGTCTCATCGCCCGCGGCCGAACAACTAACTGAAAATGCCAACGACCACCTTGAGACGGGATCCTGAGTCCTGCTTGAGCCACCTCTCATAGAGGAAGGAATGGTATACTCACCTTGCGTCGCCCAGAAATCCCCTGTGCGCCTCCCTGTCGTTCTACTATCTTACAAGGCGAGTCTACATGCCATCAGAAGCACGGGAAGGATGGTGAAGGATGGTAGGCAGTCGCGTTGATGCAGTGGCAAACGGCAGTATAGATATAGTGCCTCATGGTCAGGTTTTGGATCGGGAGATGCGGAAGGAAGTAATTGTTCCCGGGGTTCTGGACCACTATTACCAAACTCGGAGTAATTAGATAATAGCATCTGAGAGCAGTGATGATTTGTAAGTAGTAGTAATGATTTGTAAGCAGCAGTCATGATTTGTAATGTCGAGAACCCAAGTTAACAATCGCGCTGGCCAGTTTTGTACAAAAAGGGCAGTTTCCGGGGTTGCCAAGTTACCGACAACGATCCTCATTCGCTGTTACAGCGTCTCCATGCTAGAGCACCCCCCAACAACCCCCCTCTAAAGTATGTACATTTCCTGATCATTTACACCACGTTCAATGGTTTTATTGCATTGCCCTTTGGACTGCGCCTGCCACCCACCCGCCACAAATACTATTTTCGTCTTGAAATTTTTTCAAGAAACGGCCCCTGTGGGAGGCGATGTGGCAGGCATTTGCCACCTGGGCCACCCAAAAGATCAGGTGGACACTGCACGTGCGTTGCATGATTGGCTGAGAACCACCTGCCATCCTGTGGTTTCGTTATCTGGCTTATCTTTGTACAGGAACTCCCGTAAATGCTAAGAGGCGGTAGATCTAGTGTGTCACTCAAGCTGCGCGTGATACACGAGGACTATGAGGATAGGGTCCAAGCTCCGTGCGGCGCGTGCAGCTGGCCTCTCTGGCCACTGATGGTGCCAATTCCACGCCACTTGCTGTGTGCTGCGGTCCGGAACTTGTTTCTGAGCAAGGAGCCAGGTTGTGCGGTGTGAACAATGCTACGACGTAACGATATCAAGGCATACTACAGGCGACTCTGGTGGTCTCGAGTGGTCTCTGCCTTGGCCCTACGCTGGACACCTCAACGCAAAGCTGATGGTCAGTCGTTCCGTTGATTCCTATCGTGCAGAAGATCCACACTGGTGTACATATTACTTTCATCATTTCGTCTATCACCTTTTGTTCACTTGGACTCGCTCATGATTCAGGGGGTGTGTAGAGTAGAATCATTCGCTACGTCACTACGGTATTGCTTACCTAATACGGTACTTATCTCGTAGTTACTTGTCCTGTATTCCTTCGTCCGTTATCACGATCAACATCTGCCGCTTCGTCCCGCCGCTCGCGTCCCGTCCGCGGCATACGACTTATCAACAGGACTTTCCGTGCTTGCTATTCGAATCCTTCTTACGGTACGGCCAGCTGACGCGAACGAGGACACACTGTTTTACGTTGGTGCTGCTTGTAGGGCGATTGGCCGTGATGACAATTGTCGGAATGGTATCGACTACAAGGGCAGCTTTGCGCGGGTGAACTTGACGTCAAATCTCGAGGCGAGTCATTCATTTCGTTGATGGATTATTGATGGAGGATGGTTTGGATACATTGCCGGACTGCTTTGACCACTTTTGTGCTATTGTTATTATTATGACTCAGATTGCGCGTACGTGCCAGTGGTTCTCTTTCTCTTTGGATGATGAAGGTTCCTCACTCCGGCCTTGAATATTGGCTACTTCTATCTCCAGCTACCTATTCAGTATTGTAGCGACTCGGGTCAAGTAGAGGACATTGACACCATTCGCGCGTTCTCAGCGGGGCATAAAATTTTGTTTGATCCGAAGGTTCAAGTTGATGTGAGACGACAAAGGTCGGCGTTTCCTAACCTACATCCACTCTACATGAAGTTTACCCGCGAATACGCAGATCTGGTGCATTTCTAGATGACAAACCGGTGCCTCCTGCTCACCTTTCCGTGGTATGGCGATATTGCAAACAACTTGGTTTGCACCCTCTGAGTACGTCACGGCTGAGATGACACCGATTGCCCTGGAGGTTTCCGTCAGTATCGAACAATGTCTTCCAATTTTGTGTGAGGGAGCGGATCAGTCTCTTGAGAAGAACGGGTAACTGGAATTGGGCGTTGGCCAAGAGTATTTGTGAGATTCGCGGATCTGATGTAGGTATGATTTATGGATTGTCGTTTACGAGGTTGTCACCCATCAATCAAGATTGTGCTTTCGAAGTAGTTTGGAAAGATATCCTCGAGGCCGACCGCGACATGGAGACGTCATTTTTCAGGATGTGATGCTGTTTTTTTTTTCGGTTGGTGTTGAAATAGTCACATAAAGAAGCTCCCTCGTCCGCAGCCCAGACTTCCACGAGCAAAGTAGATCGCAAGACGTCAAATATCCTTGCATTTGAGTGGCACAAACATTCCATTCCATTCACATTGATGGCACGTCGAATAGACAGCTCACGATACTCTGCTATGGTATCATACATACACCCAATATATTTTTTTCTTTTTCTTTTTTCGATCAGTCATCGGTATACATCTTGTTGAGCCTTTGGGTTAGGGGCTGTGCGGTTGTGCTTTTATTCCCCGACGAACTCAAACATCCACTTCTGATTCACTTGCCCACTGTGATGGCGGAGCACAATCTATGATGAACTAGTGTGAGAGGTATCTGAGCACCTGGATATGGGAAACTGCATGTACCGGTTGTCCATGGATATTCCTAGGGAGCTCCCACACATATTGTCCGTCTTCGGTTTGGATGCTTGGGAAAACTCGATATCAACAGGGGTATGTGAATGGATCAATTCAAGACTTACTAGTACGTCCCTTGATCGAGTTTGACGAGTGTCCAGATTATGGGTCGCGGGGAACCGACGAGTGGAACTCCCTATTAGCATTGGATTGGCGTCAGTTCCACACGTTGAATTGTCACCCCATCCACAAGCGCACGTACTGCAACTTCTCGGTCTACATTCGCGAAGACTCCAGGAAGGAGAACATTCTCGATGGTGACCTGGTTGCCACCGTTTCCTTGGTTTTGGATCCTCCACTACATAACCAGTGAGTGAAGCCCTCTACAAAGAACAGCACACACCTTGATCCAAGAGGTGTCGATGTTTTCCCCGGCAACGATAGGACCAGACGGGGTACCGTTACTGAGGTTAGCGACGTAAGGGCCGTTATGGAGTTTATATACACCGTCAGGGATGAGAGGCACAGGTGGCATTGTAGAGTGAACTGGGGGGTGTAATGGATGTCGATGCCCATTCGGGCCAGAACGTTATATGCTTTCAGAGCCGAGCTTTTAGTTAATGCGGTAAATGCGGCAAAGGAACATTCAGGTTGGGGTTAAACAGGCCATGCGAAGCGGGCATTTGATGCTCTTGGAGCCAGCCGTTGCTTCGATACTAGTCCAACCGTATTGTACCTTGTTAACGGCGACGTTGAGGTGTTAGAGTGAATCCAGAGATGGGGTTTTCAATTGACACCAATTCGAGCATAACAATCGAAGGACGCCACTCACTGCAAGACTCACTGTATATCACTATTGGTGCCGTTCGGAAAGATCCAGGTGTCCATCTTCAGTTCACACTGATCAGCCATGAAAAAGAGTGCCCCTTATTGATGGACAATGCCTGTTACGCGTTAATCGAAATCCAACTGTGTTACCATGTTCGTTTCAACTTGAAAGTACCACCAATATTACGTGAGATGGCTTGATTCCACCTTGTCTCCATACAAAGTCAGAGCCTGTGGTGAAAGCAGGTGGAGGAGGCGTCAGTGAAAACTGATCTGACTGAACTTGTTGGTGGTAATTGTGACAGCCAGCTAACCCGTTTTCTTCCAGGATCGCCGCGCTGGACGTCGCACTGGCACCCCGTGACCTTGTTTAACGTTCTCACGTCCAGTTCTTATACATACCCCCACATTCAATGACCTTATTGCGGGCATTTGATCCTTTCAGTCATATTGATTCGTGTCACCCTGTGTCGTGCCTTTCTTCCACTTTCAAGTTCAAGTTGCCATTCTCATACGGACCACAATAGCGCGACTGGCATGGTGCTTCAAGTTCTCGGTAGGCTGCGGGTTTCGTTGACTTAATGGAGTTTAGATTAGGCACTCTAGATTAGCATTTCCGCAGCGCTCCCGATTATGTAAATCGCATACGAGGCAAATGAAGTTGTGGCGGCCAAGGCATGATTAATATGACCAGCCATCGCAAGAAGGACGACGCATGGTGACATTCTGACCTCTTCGGAGCACATTCAAATCAGCTGACATGGCCATTTCTAGAACATTCTGTGATTCGAGTTGTTATTCCCAATCAAGGCCCATGAACCGAAATCTTCCGATCGGACAGATCTCGCCAACGGACAATGTTACAGGGGGTCCGCGTAGGATAGAATCTCGAACACGGGTTCAGCTGGAAATATGCACAGTGCAGGCATATGGATTCACTGGAAGTGATTGTTTAGGTGTATATGACGACGCTTCAAGAATCCGGGTGTGTGGGCTCGGTGAACATACTCATTAAATCCGACAAAGGATCATGGGCGCGTCTGAGCTTCGCTGTAGCACCAAGATGAATAACGGGTTATGGGTATAGAGCACGTTGAACGTGCCCACTGAGTGTTCCGGGAAAGCGACCGTAGTTGGCGGCCCAATGGCGGGACGCACGGTCCAAATGTACACATCCAACTGTCCCTCCCATTCCTATTCCCGACAGTGGTTGTTTTGAAGATGCACCGGAGGATGATACCGCTGGAGAATCCTACGTTGCACCACTCCCCCTCAGAAAAGCAAACGACGCACGCCTCGCCAGATCCACAATAACCCCCTTTCCACCGTCACCCCTTCGTTCACCCATGTCCCAAATGCGTTCGGATGCACGCGCGACAGTACGTGGGGTTAGCGCCGCGCATACATCATGTTGAGTGACACGTGTGTCGGTTCAGTGAGTAGTCGAGAGTCCAGTGGCGAAGGAGTTTGGGGTATGGTCGGATCTGGCGGGATTCAGCCTGACGATGCAACGCAACGGGGGAAAGCAACGCGCCAGATCATTCAACACACCTACGGTACCCTCGCGTCTACCGATGAGCGCCACACCCTTGCCTTGGAATGCCTTGCGGGGTCCATCTCTGCCGGGCAGAGGTCAACCTAGACAGAATAAATGAATACTACTCTGTGTCAGTAGGTGGAAAGGAAGGAGTGTAACTAAGCAACGAGACTGGAGGAAAGGTGTGAGGACGCGCGACGCAGCTAAGCGCGTCGACGTCCATAGAAGGAAATGTAGCCAACATGATAGGTAAAAGCTAATGATATCCACTAGTCTGGTGACCAGACTAGATATCTACACGAAGGGCCAGATCTCCAACAATCATCTCCATCACCGTCCCCCAAAGCTCACAGGAGCGACGAGCCCGCGTTTCTCCGAGTCCTCTTGCTCAAGCATCTTTGAGAACCCCGATTCCAGGGGCGATTGGAGGCATCGTGGGCATGGTAGCGAAGGGGAGGAGCGGGACGAGGTTGGAAGAGATGCGAGAGAGGGTTGCGCGTGCGTATCAGTGCCAACTTAGGCGTCGTCGTGCGAGCCCCAGAGTCAGAGAGCTCAGCGTCGCCGCCTGTTCCTGTCTTGATTGTCGATGCTCCCGCACACTCGACATGTTTCTTCAGTCATTCATAGTTTCTCTCTCCGACTTCAACCTCAACATTGGCGCTACTTCTCGGCCATCTCTGCCGACCCAAGCGCATATCGGGCTCTTCTCTCAGGATGGAGATCTCCACATGGTCGATGGCAATTGGGGAGACAACGAGACCATGCGGCGTTGGGTGCATCAGCTCGGAGCATATGAGTACGGGTTCGTCGCCGAGAAAGTTGTAATATAGAAGCTTCAAGTTGGTCGCCTCCGTGACGGGATCGACGCAGGGCGTCACGATCGTGAAACGTCGTAGGTGAGGCAAGGAAGAACGAACTTACCGTTTACTACTGGAAAATGTGGGCATCGATAGGAGTAGGATGGTGTCACTCGGCCAGGCTCGGCCACACTCCGAGTCGAGGTGTTGCCTTATGTGTCACCGCTTATAATTAGGCTTGTTCCTGACATGGTCCAGCAATAAACATGGACCTAAATACAAGCTCTTCGCGTCCGTCTCCCACCTCGTCATCGATTCATCCTCGCTCGGCACACATTCCATTCGAAACTTTTTTTTCAGCGTTGACCGACTGTTCATCATCGTTCTCCAAGTTGCTACAAGCAGTCGTCTCACCTCTTGCGTCTCACCATAGTCTGCCCTCTCCACATTACCCAATCGCTACCTCCCGCCTCTTCCCCTGCTCGTCGTCCTCGTCACTCTCAAGACTCTTTTGGCTGTGCTCCGGGCTATTCACTGTCATTGTTCCGTGCCGCTGCTGCCAACCATATCAGGACTCAGACTCAATCACTCAAAGTGAGCTAATGAGAATGATGAATGACAATTCCAAAGATGAAGAAATACAGACTGATAACTACTCGTCTTATATACCTACAGAGTCTGTGCACAGACCAAGACATGCACAAGACATGTGGTCTTCGTGCGTGAACTAAAGTGACAGTGTGTGTGAAGTGAAGGTTAGTACATGAGAGTGTGACTGTGATTATGTGAAGTAAAATAGAGTTCCTGACATTACCCCCTTTTCAAGGGTGAAACTCTGGAGAACTATTCTAGGGTATATCAAAAAGAGAGTCGTCTAAGTGATTGTATTTTTTACGAAATTGCCTACATTCATTTGTGGTAAAGAGGGAAGAAGGAGTGGGAGGTGGAATTCCTAAGCAGAGGGGACATGAACAATCTGGGTCATTAGATTCGGCGTGTCTGCGAATTACGATGGCTAGCTGCGGAGTGTTGGGATTTTGCCAGTGGAAGTCTTTAATAGCTCCTTGGGCGTTGGTTAATTCTTTTACAGGAATCCATTCGTTTTCTTTGCGTGGGAATCCTTTCCAGTGGATTAAGTAATGGATCGTGTTCCTGATATGTTTGGAATCGATGACATATTCAACTTCTGCTTCTTCAACACCAGAAATTATTTCAGGAGGTGGCAGTGGTTTAGTTTGTTGTGATGGGAATTCTCCTGATCTGTAGGGGTGAAGTAGACATTTGTGGAATACCAGGTGAATGTTATGCCATGTTTTGTCCAATTTCAGGCGATAAGAAGCGAGTCCCTCCTTTTTGATGATTTGGAAGGGTCCATACCGTTTGTCATCAAGTTTTTTGGATGGTCGCTCGGTACGGATGTTGGTTGCTTCTAGTAGGATGAGATTGCCTGGTTGGTATTTGACCGGGGGACGGACTTTCCGGTCGTGGAAGTGTTTCATATTGTAAGCAGCCATTTTCAGTGCAGATTTGGCTACTTGTTGGTTGGATTTCATTTCCTCTATGAATTCTGATGCCGCGGGATTTCGGTGTTTCGGCATTTGGGCGTATCTGGACCTTGGTTGTTGTCCATAATTTAAGATGAATGGAGAGAAGTTTGTAGCCAAGCTTGTCGTTTGGTTGTGAGCAAACTCGGCTATGGAGAGCCATTCTGACCAGTCAGTCTGTCAGTGATTGATGTATAGTCATAGATATTGTTCTACCCATGCGTTTACCCATTCTATTTGTCCATCGGTTTCAGGGTGGTAAGCAGTGGATGGGTTTCCTTCTATCTGCAACTGGGAATAGAGTTCTTTCATAAATGATGAGACGAATTGAGGTCCTTGGTTAGATATGACTTTATGGGGGATTCCATGCAGTTTGAAAACTTTGTCACGGAAGATCTTGGCAACTCCTTGTGAGGTGATTTTGGTAGTTGTGGAGAAAAGTCGTATCATCTTAGAGAATCGGTCCACTATTACCATAATGGCATTTTTTCCATGTGATTCGGGAAGTGGGCTGATAAGATCGACTGATATGATTTCCCATAGAGAGTTGGGTACCTCATTTGGATTCAGGGGGGTTTTCTTTCCCTGATTGTCCGTTTTGGTACGTTGGCATTTGTCACATCTCTTGACATATCTGTGAATGTCTCGCTTAATGGTAGGCCAATAGTAGCAAGTTTTTATCAAATCTAGGGTTCGATGGATGCCTGGATGACCGGCTAAAGGATGGTCATGATTTTCCTTAATTACTCTTTCTCTTAAGATGGGGCTAGGAGGAATATAGAGTAGAGTTTTCCAGTATATCAGATTGTCTTTTGTGTACCAAGGGGATTGTGAGTCTTCAAGACCTTTTTTGATGAAACTTTCAGCTTGGAATTGGTTTTTTGTTACTAAGGTTTCAATTAAATCAGGATCGCTTAGGCGCACAGCAGCCAAGGCGTTGTCCTGAGGGAGTTTGTTATTCTGGACAGATCGCACAGCAGATCCAACAGAAGATTCAGGGTCACTTGGGCGCTCAGCAGCCAAAGTGTTGTCCTGGGAAGAATTTTCCTTCTGGACGGATTGCACAGCAGATCCAACAGATGGCATGGGAAAAAGAGTTATTTGGGTATTGTCTTTTACCCCCTCTTCAAAGTCTGGCCTCCTGGACAGAGGGTCCGCTGGGTTAGTTTTGCCAGGCCGATATTGGATGACATAATGGTATTCTTGTCTAATCTGGTTCCATCGGGCCTGCCAGCGACTAAGATCTTGGGGTTTGGTAAAATACTCCAAATTTTTATGATCCGTGAGGATCATGAATGGTTCGTGGGCGTCTAGGAGGTATTGGCGCCATTCCTTAAGCGCAAAGATGATGGCTAGCATCTCTAGATCTGCCATGTGGTAATTTCTCTCAGCATCATTGAGTGATCTTGAGATGTAGGTGATTGGGTGCCACTGATCATCTTGCTTTTGGGTGAGGATTGTTCCTATGCCTATTCTGGATCTGTCTGTTTCTATGCAGAATGGGTCGGTGTCGGTTGGCATTCTGAGAGCTGGAGCTTGTGTAATTTTTGCCTTTAATGTGTCAAAGGCTTGTTGACATGTAGGTGTCCACTCAAAGGGGTTCTTTTTGGATGTAAGGGCATTGAGTGGACGCGTGGTGCTTGCAAATCCTTCAATGAATCTGCAATAGAAGTTGAGGAATCCAAGGAAACCTCAGAGTTCTTTTCTGTTTTTTGGAACTGGCCAGTCGGTGACTCCTTTGACTTTGCCAGGGTCCATTTTAATCTGTTCTTCTGAGACTATGAGTCCTAAATATTCTGTTTCTACAGTTTCGAAATCGCATTTAGTATGTTTTAATGAAAGTTTGTTGTCTCTAAGTATTTGTAGTACTTCTTTAACTATTGTACAGTGTTCTTCCAATGTTTTTGTGAAGATCATAATGTCGTCTATATATACTACTACTTTACCTTTGTTGATCAGATCTCTAAATAAGTGGTTCATCATAGTTTGAAATGTAGTGGGAGAATTAGTAAGTCCGAAAAACATAACTAAAGGTTCGAATAGTCCTCGATTTGTGCGGAAAGCCGCTTTCCATTCATCTCCTTCTTTCATTCGCACATTATTATATCCCCATCTGATGTCAAGCTTAGTGTAATACTTTGCCGATTTTAGTTTGTCAATCAGTTCGGAGATTAGAGGGAGAGGATATTGGTTTTTGACAGTTATTTCATTTCATTTCCGATAATCTTGAACTGGTTGGAGTTTGCCATCTTTCTTTTTGATAAAGAAGAAGGCTGATGCAAATGGGGATTTTGACAGGTGGATACGGCCAGTCTTTAGGTTTTCTTCTAGGAATTCATCAAGCTCTTTCTGTTCCGCACTAGTCAGGTTGTACATTTTACAGTCAACCTTGTGATCTCCTGGAAGGAGTTTGATGGCGTGATCCCAGGGTCTTCTGGGAGGTAGCTCATCAAAGGTTTCTTTGTTGAACATGTCTTTGAATTTGTGGTAGGCTTTTGGGACAATCTCTTTGAAAGTTTGGGCTCTTTTGGCTTCGCCTGATTGGATCACAATTTCGGTGGAGAGATTTCAGAGATAGGAGTAACTTATCACGAATAATCTTTCTTCTTCTTTTTCATCGTCGTCATCTGTTGCCATGAGATTAGGGACGTGGTCGTTGTCACACATGAATTTGAGAGTGTGTTCTCGCCAATTCACGATTAGGTTATGTTTTTGGAGCCAGTTATATCCCAGGAAAATGGTGTGGGTGCTTAGTTGGAAAAGTCCCATTGCTATTTGCTCCTTATGATCATCAATTGTGAGCTCGACAATTGCACACTCTGTGATAGATCCTGCTTGATTAATAGATCCATCCACGTTATATACTGGAATAGGTCGTGGGAGTTTTTGGGTTTCCAGACCTTTTTCCTTGGCGAATTGTTGGTCCATAGTGGTACCAGTGCATCCTGAATCCAGCAAGGCTAATATTTTGCATGCTTCACCTGCAGGGGTTTGGATGTTTGCTTTGACTTCAAATGCGTTTTGGGATCTTTTTCTTTGCATGAATCTCGGTTTTTGTTGGAGTTCATGGAGTGTGAATTGTGCTTCCAAATCTGTCATTTCCCTCAGTTGTTGGATCAACCTTGGGGAGACTTCTTCTGTCCAAGAATCATGTATGAAGGATCGTACGTGTTTAAGGGATCTAATCCGGTCATCTTGGTCGACTACCTTTTTGATCCATTGGGATGTCCACAGGTCTACCATGTTCATCCAATTCCTTGGTGAAGCTTTGGACGTATCCACCTTTTCAGGAAGGATTGTCTTGCTCTTAGGCGACTCAGCTAAATTTGGCTTATCCACCCTTTTGGGAAGGATTGTCGTAGGAGCAGAGGACGACTCTGTCCCTTGCTTCTTTTCTCTTTTTAGTATTGTGATCTTCGGATGTTCTAATTCCGTTGATTCAATCTTATTGGTTGGTGAGGTCTCGGTCATGTCATTGATGGAAAGGATATTATATTTATTGTAATTAATACATGACACGTCCTTATTAGAAGGCGAAGTCAACCTCATTACTTCCCTTCACTTGGAAAATCCTTCTCAATGCACTGGATCTCTGTGGCCAGCTCATTGGAATTTATGTATCTGATTTGATGACTGCAGAAGGTCATTTCACGAATTCTTCGTGGTTGCATATGCTCTGCACATGGCCATGGTTTTCCACATCTGGCACACTTGCCCTCGGCATGGGCTTTCGAGATATCCATAGGAATACCTCCTTGAGCGCCGAACATACCAGCTTGGTTTGGTCTGGGTATACTTGTTGTTGTAGTAGCAGTGGGGGTGTGTGATGAATTTGGAGCCGAGGTTCCAGGTCGATTTGCTGAAAAGTTGGCGATTGGCTTTTTTCCTTTGTAATTGGGTGAAATATAACCCTGTGTGGGGTTCCAGGTTTTACTCTTACTAGGACCGTCTGTTGGCACGGTCAAGGCGTGCCTTCTTTCGGCCTTTTTGGACAAAATCCTGTCCGCCCTGATCAGGGTGACTAACCATTTGTCGATATTTTCATTCTCTACCATATGAGTTTGAGAAATTTCAACGTAGTTGACTACTTCGGGTTTCATGGCCCACCGGATTAGTTGAACGAGCCGTGCGCCTGTGTGTTCTTTATCGATCTGCACCTCTGTGACACATTGGTTGAATCTTATTACGAAAGCTTCTATGCTTTTGTGGGCATGTTGTTTGATGATGGCCAAAGCCATCTGGGCTTTCCTTTTGATGTCTGCTGGCACGAAGTGCATTGCTAACATTCTGGTGAATTCTTTGAAGCCATAATAGGCCAGCCTTGAGCCATGGGATCTCATGAAGTTGTTGGCAAACACTGCCACTGATCCTTCGGTCATTATTGAGAGGATGATAAGAATTTTCTGATGGCTATTTGGGGCTGCCTCAAAGCCCGCAATGTGTAGCATAATATTTCACCACCAGGCCTCAAACTTCTTTTGAGAGCCATCAAAGCCCTCGGGTTTTGGGACAAATGATTTCCCAATTTTTGGTGCGCCATGATCAGTTTAGGTATTTCAGGCATGGTGACCTGAGGTTGGATGGATTGTGTGGTTTGGAGAGCAGCCGCAACTGCATTGGCGATGATGGTGTTTAATTGTTCTGCCGAGATTGTAATTTGACCAGAGCCAGAAGACTCGGTCAAGGGTTCTTGGTCAGGTAGACCGGACATTCTTTTGTTGGGTGAGGGGAGAGAAGCTTCTGAAGTGGAAGGAGAGGTGATGGTGGAAGGGGAGTAGCTTGACAGGGTGAATCAGAGTCGCTTCGGCGCACAGCAGCCAAAGTGTTGTTCTGATGTGGAGAGGATGAGCGTGTTGTCCAAGCTTAGATTACTTTTTCAGGATCACATAGGCGCACAGCTGCCAATGCGGTATCCTGAGATTTTCATCTAATCAGGACCAAATGCGGGTGAATGGGAGCGCGATGTCCAAGTATCTCCGTTACTAAAGTAATTTCACAGGGACTCAAGACCGAATGTGGACTGGGGAGATCGGCACGGAAAATCTTTCTCCAAAGGGTATTGATCCTTTTTTGAGGGTCGGGGTTGAGGATTCCGGAGCATGTCCCACACTAGGAGGAGAGATGTAATGCTCAGTATACCTATTAGGCAGGTATTGCCCCAACACGATAGCACCAGTGTTGGCAGATGCGAACGTTATTGATTTGTTCTACATGGCAGCCTCTAGCGCTCTGCCAATATGCTCCCTAGTGCACTATGGGAAACAGCAACTTTATCCTTATTTGTATGGTGGACAACCATATAGATAGCGTGGGCGGAGTGCTAGTCTCCCGATCTTAGAGTGATCGACTCTCTTGTTCCCTTAACCCTGGGACAGTGGGTCTTTTTATCGAGTAGGGATGTGCTTTGCCCAAAGAGGGCTTGGCAAGGGGTAGTGGTAAGGTAGAGATTGCGGAGGGCCTAAAAGAAAGGACCCTTCAGGCAAGATGAAACGTGTAACAATGATGAGGAGGATAGGGTGAAGAGGTAGGGCTCAAGTGAGTGGTACATGAAGGTTATCTTTGGAATTATATCAGGACTCAGACTCAATCACTCAAAGTGAGCTAATGAGAATGATGAATGACAATTCCAAAGATAAAGAAATACAGACTGATAACTACTCATCTTATGTATATACCTACAGAGTCTGTGCACAGACCAAGACATGCACAAGACATGTGGTCTTCGTGTGTGAACTAAAGTGACAGTGTGTGTAAAGTGAAGGTTAGTACATGAGAGTGTGACTGTGATTATGTGAAGTAAAATAGAGTTCCTGACAAACCATACCTCCAAGTCGCCACATCAAATTCAAGGGCTTGTCAAAGTCAATATATGTCCACAGTTTCCAAGAACATGGTCGCCACACGGAAATCTTGCATGCTGGGGATCAGGCAAATTGTATAAAGCGTGTGGGAGAGCTGGGTACTGCTGAGGCCCAATGCAAGCCTTTTTCTTGCTTTTTCATTGATTCTGTCATCATGTTGATGCTTGCAGTGTTGAGTCCTAAGGATCAATATCTATTTGCCAGAATGTTGGAGGATTGAGGCATACCCATAAATTTCAATTACATCGTTCCTGAGAGTGAAAACAGTGGTCAGGTTGAGTCAGACATTGACACAGATGAGGAGAATGAGTTCAAAAGCCATAGTGGGGGTGTTTCAAAGTGGTATGTCTTGACATAGTGTCTTAAACTTCCAGTTCAAGACCAAGAGGCAGGCGTCCAGTTGATTGTCAAGATTGTTGAGATTGCATAGAGGCCCAGACAGAAAGTTGGACTACACAGATGCCCCAATTAGTGGAGCATATCTGGAATATCATTCCTAAGACTGGGGACAGTGTTCCCTCAAACAACACTGAGCCTTTGTTACTGCCATTGTCAGGGATGATCTACGATATTGAGCTTGTCGACGTTGTTGGTAGGTTACTATGTATTGATACGACACATACTCACTTGTTGAGAAGCGAGGCGCATTGCAACACTTTACACTCAGGAGCATCATCTCTTCTCCAACAAAAACCTTGTCTATCATGGATATATTGGTTGCTCTCCAATTTTCCTGACCCTCGCTATTTCCATACAGACCCTCTCAGCTTTTCGTGAAGCACATCAAGCACGACTTTGGTTCAATATTCAGGCATAGTGCAAAGAGCTGTGTCGTGCCCATAATGTGAGTTATATTCCATGTAATGATGTCGTACTTGTTAATTAGGATATCAGGTACCATATTGTCCCTACCTTTGGAAACAGTTTGCTGTCGTGTTCAACAATCATTCATCACGTTGAGCATCCGGTTGAGAGAGGTACTTGATCGGAGAGGTGAGGGTCCAGGTGGACAGGGAAAAGCGAATGCATGTACATGTCTTTCCAAAGCAGATCATATGTATTGGCACAACACCACATGGAAACCTGGCAGATATGTCGAGGGTTGGAGGTGTACAAGATTTTGAGGATAGGTTCTGCAGGGATCATGTCTGTATTCAAGTTTGGGGATTCTAGTGATGGTTACATAACTTTAACTGATGATCTTAGGCATGGCGTAGGTGGCTCCAGGGTATTGGCCACGGCATACGGCACAGGCATGTGGCCTCTAAGTCTCACTCTTGATCCCTCTCCGTGTTGGATGACCAAGGAAGGTTGTCTATGCCAACAGTTTGTAGCTGAAGACCATCATATACGATAGTGTAATTTCTGTTTGGAATACGGCCCATATGTGTTATAAGTAGAGGAATATGTTATATTGCAGCTGAGATGTGGAATTCTGGATGAAAGAGGTGGGGATAAGCCTCGCTTTACTAGTACATGCTTCTTGGCCTGGGGGGCACCACTGTCATGGTGCAGCCGAGCCTCGGTCAATAATTACTAGAAAACGTTAGACCGCTTTGGCCTACATTCCACTAACCTTACCAGATATGGCCTACATAGACAACAAACATCTACATGGGGTATGTGGGAATAGCACATACATATCATTTCATTCCAATTCAACACAGCGAGGGTGCAATACTATACTATGTCAGCATCACTGATCAGTAACTCATAAGTGCTGAATCAGTGCCAAACGAGCTGGCTAAGCATTGCTTTTCTTTTTCAGAGTCACTTACAAGCATTCTGGCCAATGAGAGGCTTGCAAAACTGTCATGGATGAGTACATTATTTTTGAGGTCTGCAGACGCTAGTTTTATTTGTCATTGGTGAGGCTGCTTGGGATACTATTGAAATCACCAGCCTAAGAGAATAAATAGCTAAGCAAATGGTCATCAGTATAAAGTAGTATCTTACGGCTATAACATAATGCCCCAAGCTCCACAGCTTGCTTGGTGACCTTCGCAAACTTCCAGGCATCTCATCTTAATGTACCACACCAACCTTATAAGGCTAGTTTTATTTGTCATGTAAACACGGATAGACCACAGACCCGGAACCAAGGCAGGATGTAAAACAGTGGTCTAACACTTTGCAGCCAGCTGTAATTGTTTGAAGAGAACAAAGTTTGAGGGCGCCCATGCAGTTATAATGACATCATTTACCATTGATTTGTTAATCAGGAAGAGGACTTGGACTCGACAAGGTGTTTTGGGTGGTTTTCAGGCTGAAGAAGAAGACATCAAGAAACGCTGAGTCATAAACATTCAGCCAGCCGCATCAGTACGTACAAAAACAGCGAATTTGTGTTCAAACCGGAATAGGTCCACCTGAGGATCCCACATCAACTGTCTAATTAGAGGTGTATTTACCCAGTGTCAGCTGCTCTAATATGAGGGGGATCTTGAAATATAGGGCCTCTGGCAATAATTCAGCAATAATTCGGTAACCTTAGGCTCATAGAATTGCTACACTCTGGCACTGATTACTGGTCGGCTTGTCGGCTTGTCAGACATGATCACGTGTGCAGTCAACCAGCCTCAACAGCATTGTGCAACATCGGCTAACCTCCGAGGATGCAATAGCTGCCCTCTGTGCTCGCTGTCCTGCACGTCGAGCTCGGGATGTGTGCTAACAAATGCAATTCCAGTCAGGCTATCATGTACATAGAGAGTATGTAAAATGTAGGTATCATTCAGAAAACAGTGCTATAGAATCAGTCTCATCGGCACAAGCGATGAACATATCTTGAAGAGTGCGCAATGCTTCCTCCATGCCCTCATCTGCACCCACTTCATCTTCAAGGCCTTCATCATTATCCACAGCAGGCTCTGTTGTGGACGAAGCTTGTGGAGGCTGAGGGCGGCAGAGGTGGCTAGGGATAATAGGAATGGGAGAACTTTCACTTTCACTGAGCCCAATCTGCTCACTAATGCCTGGGCTTAGTGTTCCCGAGAACCCAGAGAGCTGTGAAATGGCATGGAGAGTTTTGAGGTGACTTCTATGGAAGCGGCCATGGATGTTGTGCTTGATGAATATTTGATATGCAAGTTCTGGGTGCTGCACTTTTAAGGTCTCCTCGCATGCTCATAAATAGCGTTCCTTATCTCTGATATAGGTAACAAGCTGGTGAATCTCCACGTTTAATTGAATGATTTCTTCCTTGGCCCTGTGGCACTTGAAATATGAATCCATAGCTTGTCGACCGGCAGGGGTGGCCCAAGGGCAACAAGAGATGTCCTGACGCATGTCATGGAGAAGGTCAAATTCTGAGAGGAACGTGTATTCAACAACCTCATCCCAGCAAAGCTGTCTGCAAGGTGGCAACATGTTTGCAGCAGCTATGTTGTAGTGTTCCAATGCGGTCCGAATTGCGGCAGACTGCTGCTGCAGTGCCGTCGCAATGTGTTTGTGTAGTTTATATCCTGTAGGACACAGGCGTGGTAATATAGAAAGCAATAGAATAGAATAATGGAGACCTACCCATGCCTGCTCTGTTCATCTTCGAAAGCTCAAAGAGGCGTGCCACAACAAGCCCCTTGAGATGGTCCAACAATCTACGATATTCCCTTTCTGTGACCAATTTGACTGCTGCCTGCCAATCTGGATCATTGGGTGTCCAACGGACATGTATTCCAAGCTTCCCTTCCAGTTCCTGCACTATCTTCAAGTTTGTCTCATGTTTCTCCATCGTATGGTGCCGTGCAGCCTCAGCTCTCCTTGCTTGACTGGCATTTGCCTCATATGAACCTGGCGTGTGCACAGACCATGTAGTGAACACATCATCAAGGTCATGCCTATGCTCAATAAGTCTTTGTTAGTTCATTGACAACAACGAACCTACTGGCTGCATGAAAGTTTGACCAGCCTGTGGAGGTATTCCATCTTCAGTGTCTCCTGTGGTGGCTTATGCCTGAGAGATCGGAGGTATGCCTTTTCCTCTGCCAACCATTCTTCAAGAATGACCTCGCTTGTGATACCGAACTCCTTGAGGACCTTGGGCAAAGTTTGGTTGATGTCACTAATGATACCAAGTGCCTGACGATAGTTATTGGCCAGGAACTTTGCTAGAGCAAGTGTTAGTCATACACAACTAGCTCATATGCAACTAGTGAAGGTAGAGGGCACACCGAGGTTAGAATAGATTTCGTATTCATCGTTGTGTGTGAAATAGAGGGATATTGCTTGCTGTCGGTGAAATATGCTGGAATGCCGTGTTGTCGTAGCAAGTGTGTTTGACTTGGAAAATGTACGTTCACATGTCTCTAAGTCTTCCAACCTGAGACCATCAACATATGTTGCAAGGTTCTCCAGCTGACATAAATGATGGTGAGCATGTCTGTGGAACACGCCAACAAGTGACACATGGTTGGATAAGAGAGCATGAGGGCCTACAGTGCTGTTAAACAGAGTCGTCACAAATGAGCAATTGATATCATATCCGGCAGTGAGGTTGGAACCAAAGCAGTCAATGAGCTTGTTCACGACTGCCAAGGGGTACTTGGACCTGTGATGAGAGTCAATGCCAGGCAGTTATTGGGGTTGTGACCTTACAGCTCGCCGCTCTGGACAATGTTGGCAATAAGTAACACAAAACCATGACAACAGACCGCCAAGAACACGCCGTTTTCATCATAAATACCCCAGCTTTGCTGTGTCTTCTTGTTGTCCATGTTTTTCCATCGCCCCAGACATGGATTATCCTCCATATCCTTGTATATTATCAGAGAAAAAGAATGTGTCCATGTTATAGCACTTACTTCAAGTTTCGGGTGGTGTGAGGTTCCTTTATCGGAAAAACTTTCAGCATACGTGCAGGGGAGGTAGTAGCGATCAGTCTGGACATGTTGACCCATTGGTAACTTGTTGGAACAGCCAAGGGAGTCATGGTGACTGTCTTGAGTGAACAATGTGTGAGAAACCCTCTTGAGAGAGTCGTTACCATCCATAGCATACAGCATCTTGAACAGCAATGGTGGTTCATCTTGGATGGTGTACATGCACGCTGGGCAGCAGTTCTTGAGCTCCCAGTCAGGTGAGTCACAACGCAATGCCTCCATGACCATCGTGTCAACCACTACACAAATCCGGATGTAGACATCAAAGGCGATAGAAAACTGTCTTGAAAGATGGACCTTGAATTCAACCTGAATTGATAAAGATCAGTGGGAGGGTAGACATTCAATGAAGATAAACCTACTCCATGCAAGTCACACAGTGTCTTCACGTAAGCCTGCATGGAGAGATGTGGGCTGTGATTGTGGGCAATGCAAAAGAGTTCCAGTGCTTCAATGGTAATAGCAACAGTCGGCTTGTGTGGCGCACTTGGAATGACGCCGTTATGTAGTAAGGCAGCCGGTAAGGGTGCATTTGCTGTGCCTTCATGAATCTCGAGGCAAATCTTCTCAGCATCTTGAGTTGTGAAGTTAATTGCTGACTGCTGTTGACAAACCGTCAACAAGTTTACTCATGAAAAACATCCACAACAATCCCTATCCAGTGTCCTTCACCCTTCACTTTTTCACTGTCCTCTCCCACAGGTCATTCTGAAAAGAAGTTCACTCCAGCTCGGTGCTGTGATTTCCTGTGACACCAGCATAAGTAACCCATTACCATTCCATCCATCTGATGATCAAATGCTTCAGTGCAATGAAGGATGTGATCTCGCCATGTCCTATGGTCCCATCGAGCTTGCCGCTTGCCCTTTGAACTAGGCAAGTTTAACTTTTGTCCTTTAAGCATACAAAACACTTACACTTGAAAGCCACCCATAATTTCTCGTGCAAGAGCTTCAAATTCACATGCTTTGTGGGTTTCACTGCTGTCAGCGACATCACCCATTGTTACATCCATCCAATCTTGAGGTACATTGGCATCAAATTGATATTCTGGGCCACTTTGGAAACAGATTTCCTCTAGTCCCCTCTGTTTCTCAGGAGTCAGCACTACATGGTCATCAGTCAGATACGAGCATCCAGATCGTAATGACACAAATACTGCTTTGACAGGCTCTATGGCGGGCTGGTGCTTGTTGAGCCTCGATGACCAGATCTTGGTGAGTGTAAACTTTGCTGATCCTGGTGATCACAGTACCAACTCTGCTGTGTAAAGTTGAAATGGTGCGCACTGAATGGTGGGATAAGTTGGTATGTTCTCAAGGACGTTTATTACCCATGTCTTGTGTTCGTTTTCTGTGCACCCAATGACATTTTTCTCCATGTCCGAAACACTAACACACATGATCTGAAGTAGCTGACATCACTGTGCGCAATGTATCAACCTTCCCCAGCGCAACCATGTCTGGGGGAAGTTCTCAAGATGCTGGTCAAGACATTCAAGCATTAATGGAGCACTTATTTATATCTGGTAAGGATTCCATTTGCTCCTCGCTTTCATCACTCATGAAAGCAGACCAAACAATCAAGATGGTGAAATGGACGCAAATGAAACATACAGAGTCTCTCACATTATCAAGAACCCAAGACCAGCCAGCAGATAACTCATGTCCTTCAGGCTGTGCTACACCCTATGAGCATGGGAATGATTCTTTGCTGATGCCGCCAGTTCCCCCCTCTCAGTCGATTCAATCTTTATCTCTGGCTTCCCCTAATGTGGTTGAACCTCCCTCTTCATCCACCTCACTCAGATCTTCAGTTTTGTCAGAGCACACTGGGTCTCAACTCGATATACATGTATGTTCACCATCGTCTGTTATGTGTTCACTATTGTTCACTACATGTTCACTATACGTTCACCATCATTTCCCATTTGCGAGATGATTTCAAGACCGTTTGCTACCATTTGATAGACATGTTCACTACTTCTCACTACACATTCAATACCCATTCAAAACCCTTTGCTAGATGTGCATTATAGCTTCACTATGTAGACATTTGTGACTAAACCTGTCTTGGGCTTATGAGTGAAAATCAGCACGAAGGACTATACTTACCGTGTTCTAAAACTCCACCCCCGATTCTTGCAATTTGCACTCAAAGAATGTGACTTCAGTAGCCAGCTCCACCATGATTTGGTACAAATCTACAATGGACCCTGGCGAAAGCTGAGTACCATTGTCTGATATTGTCTGAACCAGTACTTTGACATAATTGAGATACTCTTTTCCAAGGTTAACGTGTCCCTTGCATTGCTCCCAAAAGGCTTCCACCACACATTCCCCCCCTTCATAGCTGGATGTCTTCATGAAATTGAATTCTGTGTCCCAGTGTGGATGCAAAGGGCACCAAGATTTCCATTCACAAATAGAGTTGTGCATTTGCTCTACTTCCAAGATGATGGGATTTGAAGATGGGGAGCGTGGCGGCATAACATCAGTCTGGGTGGAGTCAGCACTAGTAGGGCAGCCACGTTGAGTATATGGATAGGGATGGCATTACCACTTATGACTCAACTCCTCCTCGACGCCTGGAAAGATGCACATTACTATGAGTACATAGTCCAACATAAAAGAATTAAGCAACTTACCATGCATGCAGCCTTCAGTCTCAGAGATCAGAAGGAAATTTGAAAATAGCCCATGATGATGCTACTCACAGCCTCATTTGCAACTTCGCCTTCTGATTCATGCGCTCACATACACTATTTTCAATCCACAAAGTGAGTTGATTAGATTGTGCACAAGTAAGACATACCCCTCTTTGTTCAGCCAGTGCTCAGTGGCTTCTTTCTGGCTGTCACTGGTGCGCCTGGACTTCATTCTGGCCATGAAAATACGATGGAAGCAATTTGACAATGGGTGGGCTTATGTAATCCACTTGCTGCTCAGACATGCATTCTGGCTCCAACTTCAACATGTCCTAATAGCATAGCATATCAGTGAGTGTTGGGCTGCTAACTACTGGTCCATCTCTTTATTTTTTCTAATATTTTTCAGTAGCTCCCTAGATATCAGAACAACAGCCCTAGGATGCATGCAGGCATCCATGACGATGGGGTGCATCCCACCAACTCCGGTGCCAGTGTTCTCACTGACTCTGTGAGGAATGGCTCACTGGAAGAGATTTGTAAGTACTCAAGTACTCACTGTTCATGGTCATCTGTGATTTGACAAGCAAGCTGTTACGATTCACCTTTTTCTTTGCTTTTCCCATTAGCATTTGTCCTACACTTCTTGCTAATGCCTTTCCTTCACGCAACGATTACTATTTCCTTCCACTTCTCTCACGATGGTCATCCTGATTACGAATCCTTATCTTTTATTCCGCTTCCTTCCGATGGACAGCCTCATTTCCTCTGTTCCAATAACTTCCGTTATCTCCTTCACACCACTTACCATATCGAGCTCCCTCTGACCTTCCACTACTACATACATAGCTTGGTCCGTGCGTAGCTCCTTTAGGTATATAAACCCTGCCGTCGATACCTTGTATTCTCCAAGCTAGACCTACCTGGAATAGCATCTTTTGTCCTTTCTCTCGTCAATCGCTCTCTAAGTCACCCGTCCCACTTTTGAGTGGACGCTCGTCGTTTTACCTTCGTCCCCGGTCGCTCTTCTTTGCGACTCGTCCTCACCGCTCTTCTTTGCGGTCGTCTCGT